>WYDI02014284.1:0-18298 GCA_009867235.2 Psittacus erithacus | reverse complement strand
GTGTCTTACAGGGGGTTGAACCCTCACCCCCCCCCGTGTGTCCTAGGACCGTGCTCCCTCCCACGAATCCTAGAGGATGATAGACCACAACATTCAGAAATGCTCAGATAAAAATCTAGAAGATAGAATGAAATCAGTTTCTTCTCCTCCTTCCCTCTGTCCTCCTCCAAATAAATTTAAAGTAGATAATCTATTAGATAATCTATTAGTCTTTTTATTCTAGCACAAGTATTGATGATATATCCTAAATATCAGGTATACAGTATCTTCCACTAAATTGCAGTAATTTTATAAGTGCCTAAAAATAATTATTATCTTACTGTTTTAGCTAGCTTGACACACGTATGTAGGAGAGCAGACGCTTCTGAGTATGCAGAACAAAGGATGACTAATAGGAAAAATATTTTGAAAAATAAATGGTATGATCATTCAATAACATTTAGCCTAAGTGTTTGTCTTTCACCATAGGCTTCTAAACTTCTATCCAGCAAATGATTACACTGGAAAATAATGTGTTTCTATTGCTTCATTATTGAACATCCCTTAGGTATTATAAGCATCTTTTAATTGACAATAATTTTGGACTTCTTTCAAGACTTGGATATGTTGGTGTGGCTTGACCATTCTAGAACTTTAGACAGGGAAAAAAAATAGATTAGGAGGTAAAGAAACAATTAGTACATAGAAAAACTAGAATTGCTTATTAAAGTATCTTTAAAAATGCTATTAAACAGTTTTTGTTTGTGAAAAATACAAAGTTTTCAGTTATCCAGAAAGTGAAAAATCTGGAAGCAAACATAAAACCACCCAACAATCTCAAAGATGGGCTGGTTTGAAACATATTCAAAAGAGTCAAAGCTTTCTCCCTTTTTTTTTTTTTTAAGTTCAGTAGTCTTTGATAAGTTCCAGTTCCTGGGTTCTCCTTTTTCTCACTACTATTAACATAGTTTTATTATTTTTATTAAGCCTTGATGATATCTATTGATTCAAGGTTGTGACTAGGTTGAGTATCTTTAGGTTCTTTGCATGGATAATGGGGTTTGTAAAACAGTGGAAGATATGGACTCCTTCTTGAACCTGTGTAAAATTTTTCTACAATGAAACCAAAGGAGTGTTTGGTTATTTTAACAATGTGCATGTAGAACATTATGTTTTTAAGACCCATTAAGCTGATTCCTTTCATAGGAATGAGTATTACTGCCCTAAGTAACTAAAATGCAAAAAGAGTTATGAGTTTTAAACTTATTTGCCCATTTAAAATTCATTGTTCTTTCTCTTATTTAAAAGCTATGATAACTTTGTTATTTTCATGAACCACAAATCATTAAAATCTTACCTGTTTTAACATACTGATGTAAGATGAGTCTTTTAGCATTGGCTCAAGTGATTCTGTGAGAAGTGGAGTTTAATGGGACCTACTGAATTAGGAACATAGACTTGAAATTAGGAAGTCTAATCTTTCATCCCATTTCTGATTTGACACATGGTTTTGTTCTCTGCTTGAGTGTCTGTTTCCCAGTGCATTAACTTGAGTAATGATATTTATTAAACACAATATATGGCGTAACAAAAAAAATTTATGAAGGGCAAGGATTAGAAGAAAGCATAAAAGAGGGATGGTTAAAAAAAAGACATTACTGAGTCCACCTAATTTACATGCATGGTATTTCATGATGTAGCACATAGATTCACGTATAAGGTAAAAATAATTTAACAAAGGTAAATTTATCTTTCTTTTTTTGTTGTTTATCAGCCACTTCCAGTATGTTATGATTATATTAATAGGAATGAGTGTGTTTCTGTCCCTAAAAATATATGAGTAGTTAAGCTTCATATTGCTTTTGCAGGATTGTTACACGACAAATTTCTAAGTTATTTTGTGAACTGTGCTATTAGAAAATGCAAAAGTATCTTAAAATTAGTAAACGTAAACAATTACTCAACCGTTTTCTCAGCAAATTAGGCAGGCTGAAATGAAAGATGAGGTTCTCATTCAATAATCAGACAAAAAGGAAAACATCAGATATGTAAGACTTGTGACTAAGTCCTGATAGTTGATATGTTTGTATGGAGGTAAGGCTGAGAAAGACAATGGAAGTCACAAGAGCTGTATTTGCAGAAGGAACAGGAGGAGGGGTAGATATTTTCTGTTCGTTCAAAGAAAACATCCTTTTTAAGAGAAAGAAAGCTTGGATGTGAACTACTAGTACGTGCTTAGAACCACCAAACCATAAGTTTTGTATACGACTGTCCCAGTATAGAATCAAGTGGTTTAGTAATATTACTGAGTTACTTGGTTAGTTTTCAAATAATTTTGCCATATTTATCAGAGACTTCAAGTGATGTAATGGCAATTCTAGAGGCTTAAATGTGAAGAGAAACACTATTGTTAACACATTCCTAAAATTTTGAATTTCTGAAATAGCTCTCAAGAACATTATGATCTAATTAGTTTTGTATTCAAAATGTATGATTTAGTATAAATTGGCAGCTGGTCATTGGTCCAAATATATTTTAGGCTTCTGGCCAGTAGAATTAAGAAAGAAAACAATATCATTTGGATGGGTGCAGGACAGGAAAAAGCAAAGTGTGATTTTTCTGTTTTTCTTTCAAAAGGTTTCCCTTGCAACTACTCAGATTTCACATAATAGCTGCAGAACTGGAGAAATGAATTGGAAAGTAAAGTTTGGACTAAGTGGTCACATGATAGGTAGAAAAGTCAAAGGTCCACGGTAAACGTAATTTATAACAATGTTTTACAATTTCCCCCTGTCACAGCTGATCTGGCCTGTTAGCAATTCATATTGTATTGTAGGAATGATTACTCCATGGTTAAAGTTGGATTCTGCTTTCCCTTCCCAGCAGGAATTACATCTATCATTTTGTATAGAAGAATAGTGTATCCACCAAATTGATGTACATACTCTAACTGCTAAAAAAAATATTAAAATATAGAAAGGTCTGAGTTTGATTAATTTTAACCTTTTTTCTGAAGAGCTACACTGTGCTTTCTGTTGTACTGACAATATACAGAGTACTGCATTAGAAGCACACATGGGGTAGAAAACCAATGGTGCTACTTACATAAGTACAAATAAAGTACTGTCACAAGCACTTCCATTTCCTACAAGGCAACTTCAGACTAACATGGCTTTTGATTTTGGCTATTGGCTTCTTTATCAGCTTTTCCAATTTTCTTCAGTATGAAAAGAAACATGTGCTACAATTTTCTAGGACTCCAGGAGAGTCATAGGACCTTTTCTAATGTCTTTGTGTCTCCCTCAGTGTCTGGTGGTTCTTACCATGCTTTCAAGTCTTAAATCGTTGTTGTTATACCAGTTGGGTGATCTAGTAAGAGAAGATCATCACTATTACCTTCTTATAGTAAAACCCACAATGGTATAAAATATTAGCAGAATTAATTGAGAAAATCTAAATAACTAGAAAGAGGAAATATAATCCATCTGTAATTGCATACAATAGACTGGTACTATGCTGACTTCTAGGTCAAAGTACAGAATATTGAATGTCAATTTGATACACAGTAAGCTTTTACATAAAGTTATTACACCTTGGTAATAAGGATTTGATAGAGAACTTCCTTGACATGACCTTTGTGATATATCCTCACCAATAAATCTCTGTTTAATCTTTGTTTTCCCTTTCCGAGCTTTTATTCTCTCTTAACCTCACCATATTAAAGTTACATCTTTCTTTACTGTAGGATGAGATCAGCTGTGTAAAAAAAAATAATTAAAGAAATAAGAAAAAAATGCACTTATGTTAACTAAAAATTCAAAATGCTAGGGGGTGTTTACTGCATAGCTGACACATCCTCCACTTTACTGTGATGGCAAATAATTAGTTGTCAGTGACTGAGTCAAACAGCACAATATGTCTCGAACATAACTGGTTGCAAACTCTTAAGGGTAATTTATAGATGAATTTTTCCTGATAACACACCTATAGGAATGTTCCATGTATTTCACTTAATGTAATCAGCTTGATCTCTGAGAAACTAGACAACTTCCTTAATGGAAATTAAAAAGGGAAGAACAGTCGAGTGGTCAACATCCTAGTAAATTAGTTGGGAGTGGGCTTTACCTTACTGTGCAATAATCTGTCTAGGTCTGCTGTGAGTGAAAACAGTGCATTAAAGACCATGAGGTAGACAGATACTAGAAAGTAGATGACTCTGTAAATGAAAAAAGTACATCCCAGAAATGTGTGCAGACTGTCTAGTGCTGTTGGTAAAGGCAGCTTTGAAGTGCTTTCAGGGATCTGCAGATCTTTCTAAAGGTTGTGGCTAATGGGTCCCTCAGGAGCAGAGGGAGGCTTGCCTTTCAGCTTCCTCAGCTCAAGGGATGAAGGAGGCTATGGGTAGGCATAGCAGATGGCTTTCTGCAAGTTAGAAAAGTAGTGAATTAAATTTTGAAGTTCCATGTGGAGTTTGTACAGCTATTCCATTAATAAGTATTCTGGCTGCAATTATATCAGCCTACAAATTTTGTCTGTTCAGGTGAAACATGAATGTGGGGATTAGAAGAATCTTTGACTAAAATGTCCTGGACCCCATCTATTTTTTCTACAGGGAACATCAATAAAAATCATTTGCCGCTCCCAAGCTCCTAAAAATGATCATATGTCAAATACTCTGGTCTTTTTGGAGTCTTTGTATTGTTGTTTTGTTTTCTCTTTACAGTTTCTCCCATGTAAAAGTTGTATTTATGATCTGTTCTCTATTTTGAGACAATTGAATTAAAACTCACTTTGTTTCATAATTACAAACATTCATTTTTACTAACTGGCATATCTTGTTGGGATTTTGTTCCCAGAGTTACCATTCACCAAGACACACAGCAACAAGATTTGGATTCTGCCTAGTTTCTTAGAATTTTCTTCTTTGGAATTACACAGCATCTGTTAATTTATATTCACTTGTCTCCCTCTGTTTCTACATAATTTAAGAGTTTATTGATTATTTTTTGAAATTTTTTTTCTACTATTACAGAATTAAGTATAGCTAGGAAATACACAGGAAAGCTAGAGGAGTATCTTATTACTAGTTACTACAGAAACCTCTTTTACAAAATGGCCTTCATAGTAGATGGCTGGAGTTGTTTAAGGCTTCTATTAAACCTCACCTCAGCACAGAAGTTGTGTGATTAGGGACAGAACATCATTATCCTCTGGAAGGGAATCCAGCTTAAGGGAAGTGAATAAACACAAGATGGTGTTTACGGAGAACAGCTACATGCAAAGTTGCCTGTTATTTGGATCATGCCCTCTGATTTGGCCCTCTTTACTGGCCAACTGCGAGCAGGAAAATTGAAAGGGACTATTTAAAGAGACTGCCACCCCTAGACAGTGAGGAAAATATTACTGAAGATGAAACTAAGACTGTTCTTTGCACCAGCAGATGGAGGTGAGCATGCTAAACCAGCTGCCCTTTCTGATATCCTGAGCCGTTAATTGTCATCTTCTGCTGGTAATAGCAAGTGTAGAGAGGATACCCATCCCTCATACCAAGACTCCTGAATCTGTTCTGTCCCCTGCTTCTTCATGTTGATTAAGAAGGGCTGTATCTTGAAATACTTGTCTCATTCCAGCCAGAGTTGAAATGCGTTGTTTTGTTCAGGTGCTTCTGACTGCAGGTCATTCCTGTCCTGATAATATAGGAAATATTTCAGGTTTCCCAGACACTCCCTGTTTCTTTGAAAAGCTCACAAGAAATTGAGCATATTTTAGTCAGGAAGAATAGAAAAGAAGCAGTGTAAACTGAGGATGAGTGTGAAAGGAAATATGCTTGGCTGGCATTCTGAAGTGTTATTTGAATATCCTTCCCTTTGCATGCAAAGTATGCCTCTGAAATATGCAAGTCTGGCATTCAGGACACTAGAAACAGAGGGAGTAGAAGAACGTAGGAAACCCTGAGATTTTAGTTTAAATTGAGAGCATATAAAAAATGAAGTGCAGAAAGTCAGGTGAATAGCAGGAATGTTTAAGAGTTACAAGCCAACTTTATAGCCCCTGATATAATATACATTTGCATTCACTCTCTTTTTAGCTCTTGTACATAGCATTAAGGTCTAAAATAGTTGTGTGTCGAAGCAATTCTAATTTATTAAGACTTAGGAAAGACTCAGAAGCCTAAGGAATGGAGACTTAAATTCAAAGCACAGATGAACGTAATTGTGACAGACTTCATAAACAGTCCTGGTGATTTAGAACAGCATGGGCCACATTGTGCCCTGGTGTGAATGAATTAAGAAGTGATTCTAATCTGAAGTTTGGTGAATAGAATTCTTGGAGCAGCACTTAAAAAAGTTACATATTATTGTGATACGCTAACTTCATGGGGAATATTTTTCTTTAATTAATTGATTTTAATTTCCTTATCTTTTCTAAACTTAAATGTTTCATGAGGGAGGTTGCAATGTTTTTTTTCTTCTCATTTGCACAAAAGATGTAGCTGAAAATCTATAAGCTAACCTTGTTAAAAGAATATCATATTTCGGCTGTGGAATTTGAAGAGCTCTGGCAATCAGTATATCAGAGAGGCCTTGTAAGACAGGTAGGAGTCTGTGCTTAAAGTTAATCATGTTCAACAGTTACACAATCCAAAAGAAAAAAGAATCTGCATTTAACGGAGATAGTGTCCAAATGCCAACTCTGCTTCCCTTCACCTGAACATTCCCTGTGCTCTCAAAATAGTGGCTACCTCCTCTATCTTTCTGTTGGCTTGCTGCACTTGCTTGTGAATGTTTAATATTGATCAGCTCTGTCCTCCACTCTGGGATGTCTGCCAAACATGTCACACTAGCTATGATAGGATTAGATATATTTTTTCTATCTGGGAGAAGATTTCCAAGTCTCTGTTGTTCCCTGGCATCCAGCTTACAAGGGTTGCTTTAAAATATCTTGCTCGGGGCCAAATCACCACTGCTAATAACAAAACCTACAAGGAGGCCACCAGCAGGGCAGGAATTTTTGTGTGATTTAGAGGGATGAATATTTTTAGCATCATCTACCCAAGAAACAGAGAGGTGAAGGGTAGGCTGCCAGCTTTCCAGTACCATGGAATAGCACGCATCCTAATAACCCCCTTAATTTTTTTTCTGCCTCACCAGTTACCTTTCATATGCTATACCGATACATGCCCTGTTAGCTCGCCTCTCAATGATATTCCAGTATACTTCCTGGAAGAATGGTACCATACAAGTACCAGTTACCATATTACCATTAGCTCAGTCACCCTAGTGTTTCTCAGCAATGCCTCAAGCAATATTAACGCCATCTGGGACACCTGCTCACTTCCAGATCTTACCATGCTTAAAGCCCTTATAGTTGGCCGCTGACCTCAACTGATCTGGTCTGGACTGCTTTGTTAATCCTAGTGGAAGAAACATGACAAGGATATTATTCTACTTCTTCAAATCGGTAAGAGTTTTTATATACTCTCCATTTTCACAGGACAGCAGGCACATAACCAGTCTTCGGGTCAATAGGTAGAAATACACTACACTATATTACTATTCTCTGACATAAGAGCATTGGCTCTTAGCCAATGCCTAGAAGACAGCATTACAGCCTTGTCTAAGCACTTAGCTGCTGCTCTGTTCCATAAAAGTTGAGGTATTTGAAGCATGGACAGTTCTCATTGTAATTAAAGACCTTCATGTGGCAATCATCTACTATGTTCAGTATCTTGCTTCTTAAATGTAATAAGCTCTATTTCTGTATCCTGGCACAGAGCTGTCAGAAATACTTCTTATTTATAGCCATGTGCAATGGCTTAAAGGCATCTTTCTGTCTTCCTTATAGGAGCAGTGGCTCATTGAGCATGAGGATTGAAATGCAAATATTGCAGTACTTTTAAATATTAAACAAAATGGCTTAAAACCTTTCAGTCACTAAAGGAATTAACATGTGATAGCACCTGCTACTGAAACCATGTTGCAGGACTGTTTGCTGCTACCCCTTGCAGCCAGATGGACCTTACAGCAAAACTGTTCCTGATGTTCTGGTCAAATGTTTGGGCTGGAGAGCTCTTCGGGCAACAAAAAAGTACCAGTATGAAAGACTACAAGAAAGGTACTGTACCTTATAGGTGTTTCATAACTTTATTAAAGGAACCAGCAGTGATGGATGAGCCTGATTTTGACCCTGAAATTTTGTCATTTTTCTTGAAGCCGTTGTTGCTTTTGCTCACATCTTTTACGGCACCTGTAATGTTTCAGCAACATGGAGCTCAGCATAGGCTAACCAGCTGAAAACATGCTTGTAGCTACAGGCAGCACAAGCTGAAGGCAGTGCTGTGACAGCGTTATTGTTCTGAGGTACTCCCAATGGCTAGAGCTCTACCAGGCAAGGCAGCAATGACATCCTGGAGCAGAGATGCAGACATATCCAGAAAGACCTGAATGAATTTATGTCTGATTCCTTTTTCTATCTCCATTCCTTCCTACAGCCCACCTCCTGTAAATGGCTGCATCATTTCTAAGCTCAAGCACATGCAATACATTTAACTTCTGAGATCCCCGGAGAGCCAGTCAAGAAATAAGACACCAGTGTGCTTCCAGAAGCAAAGTATTACAATATCCCCATAGCCTTATTCCGAATGGTTATAAATGGAAGTTGATATTCAGCAGCCAAAAATTTGAACCAGATTAGTTTCTTTCACTGTTAATTTTTGTTTCTTAACCACTTCCTTTCCAGAATTATGTAAAACATTGCAATCCTACTGAAATGGTCTGAGCCTGAAGCTGCTCCCAAGGACTTACAAATGTTTCTGACTCAGTGTGCTCAGACTGGGAAACAAAAAATAATCTTTCTGGAAGGTTCTTCCTGCAGACTTTAGTAGCAGGTTGGGTTTTGAAAATTTTGTTTGTTTAGTTTTCATTTGGTTTTGTTTGTTTTTTGAAGGCATTGAATATCTTTCACAGCATCTGAGGTTAAATAAAAGTCCTGTTTCATGTAAATGCTCCTTTATAGAAATGGTCCCCCCTCCCTTTTTTTCTTTTCCCAATAATCTATTCTGTCCTTCTGATGTCTTTAGTAACCTTTTATACCAAATAGTTATTTTTAATCTTTTAGGTCAAAGGTGCTGTTCTGGTGTCTTGATTTCTTCTTTATTTTTAAGGATTCATTTATTTTCTCATTCTTTTAAGCCTTTTCTAAGTTTTTAATCCCTTTAATATTTTTTGCTTTTCATTTCATTGTTGTGGATCTTTGACTTTTTTGGCAGTTGTAACAAATAGGTAGTTAAATATTTGTACAACATTGTCTCAGTAAATATTCACTCATTTCATATCAATGAATGAATTAGTCATTACAGTTTCTCTCTGGAAGTTACAGCCTTAATTCACTAGTGAAGAATTGAATCCAGAGTATATGCAGACTCTAGCAGATTAATAAGTTTCTAAGGGATAAGATACCATGTGAACTTTTCTGCATTAGCTACTCAGTGCTATTTCCTATGTGCACATTCTTTTGTTTCATTACTGCATTGTAAATATCAGGGGACATATCCTTTTCTAATTTCTTTCATCATTGGTGATTACTAGGGAATAGCAGGAATATTAGAAGGTCACTCAATATCCTACCTCATGATAACTGTCCATGTGCATGTTTAAATGTGCCTTCAAATCAATTCCACCATGAGTTTATCTTCACAAAAGAAACTCTTCTGAAGTTCTCACATTTTTAAATTGAGCTACTGGTGAGATCCACGACTTCCATCTGCCTTTCCTCTGTGTGTTAGTGCTGAAAATGAGTAAAGACATTTTTCTCATCTTCCTTGTATTTATTAATATGTGCATGTGTATGTATATACCTTAGTCTGCATACTTTTCTGTCCATAATAAAATGAACCTGAAAAGAGAATCAAGCAAACATATCTGCCTCCTTATTTGCAGTTTTTGTAAAAGTGCTGACTGAATTCAAGTGCCTATAACAGCACTGCAGAAGACAATAGAATATAATGGCATCTATCTACATTAGTGGCTTCTGTTAGGTGATATTTGGAATCTTAGAATGTGCTTTTCATACAAAGATTTGCTTCTTTTTTAAACCCTCTGGTGCCAAGGAATAAGAGAATATGAGCAATTGCATTTGTGCAGAAAATTTTACTCTGGTTCCTACTAGAATCATTATTGTTACTGGGGACTGGTAGATGCATCTTGAAGAATAAACTTCCACATTGGAGGAGAAAAAATAACAGAAGCATTTTGTATCAATTTTGCATTAAAAGACCTTAAATATGGTGGCCTTGTGAAGCTGATATATGAGTTGGAAAGTTAAACATCCGTGGAGTTCCTTTCTTGAATATGGGTCAAACACAGTACTCCAAGGAGTATGGTAAATAGAGTAACCTCACATGTACCGTGATTACAGAATTTCTCATAGCTCAGCAATTTATCTTGGTTAATTTGTGACAATAAAAAAAAATTCTGTGCATTTTAAAATTTTATTATTACTTCAGTACTTTTACTGTTGACAAAACATGGAGTAAGAAATGGTTTCTAAGCCTATCACAGTCTCAAGCACAAAATCTGATTTTTTTGGCCTAGAGCCAGTCCTGAAGTAAAGAAGAATAAGCTTTTCTGTGTTAAGAGTTAGCTACAGTGGTAATCCATTTATTCCTCACAGGTTAAAAGTACGTGTAATAAACCAGATAAAACCCATGCTTTTAAATTCAGCACCGAAGAGAAGGCAAGACATGCACACACCCCATGTATTTTGGAAAGTTAGAGTGCATAATTGTATTATCAAGTAGTGCAGACCAATAGGAGTGAAACTGTAGAGCAAAATGGTTTGTGCAATCTGTAAAACAAAGTTGTAAGGAGGCCTACAGTTTGTAATGTAATCTTGGTGGCCACAGTACATTCTGATACACACATGAGACTTCATATGACTTTCTCAGCAATGCAATAATGTAGCCAAAGGCAATATAAGCTTAGAAATCATAGAGAAGATTGGTGTTTTTGACAGATACGGAGAAAATAAGGTGCTCTCACTTCTGTCATACTTGCTTTACCCACAGGCTGGCTGCTCTTGCCCAAGTGTGTGAGTGAAATTGAGCATCTAATAAAACTAATTAAAGTAAATACTGAAAAAGCATTAACCTCCATAAGGTGTTTAAATTGAATTCCTGGGTACTTTGGCATGGTTCCAGCTTTCAATAAGTTCCAATCTAACTGTATCAGATCACCAATTCAAAGACTCTGATTTTAGTTTATGGAATATTCCCGTTAATAATGATACCTTAGACATCCATTAAGCCTGGAGCATTAATTTTATGGAAAACTTCCAATACAACTGCATTAGATTTTTTTTTTTTTTTTTTTTGGAAGCTAAATTAGCAGCATAGGCTTTTAACAAAAGTCATAAATAGCTATATTTAATGGAAGGATTACCCGAATTAAAACCAGACCAAAATAGAAAATACAGCTTCCTCTGTTTAAGTCATGACCTTCAGAATCCACTTAGAAGTTACAAGATAAATAAAGCCATGAGTGGTTCAGGCTTTTTGTTGTTCGATGGTTGTATGGTCTAGGAAAGTAGAGGATGACTTATGAAACATCAGTGTATTTTTTTGGTTTTGTTTTCTGGTATGTGAAATCCCTTGGTTACATAGATTTGTATCAATACTTTTAAAAATGCAGTTGTCTTATAAATGTGTAGTGTATGACACTAACCATTTAAAATACCATGAAAATCAATATGACATCCAGATACTCTGTCTTCCATCTGCAGTTTTCATGTTTAGATCATATATAGGACTTCTCAAATAGAATAATTCCCAAATGAATAACTGTAACTTACTGAGCTTGCCTGTCACCTTTACCAATTTCTGATCTGCAAGTCATATTCAGCCAGTTCCAGTGCAAAAGGAGGAGGGGATTATAACTTCAGATTTCATGGGAATCAGATACTGGAAAGCAGGAGAAAGATTCAAATTAATATTAACTGAGGAAATGCCCAGGAGAGCTCAGGTATCACATGCTTTGTTGGGCATAAACTAGCTAGCTCAGTTGCAGGCACATAGCCACCAGTCAGCTGGTAGCAGAGATTCAGACTACATGAGCTTCTTTTGCTTACTATGAATGTTAGGGGATATGGAGGATGCTGGAGTTACTTTAGTGGTGGAGTTAACGAGGCAAAGGGCAAAAAACCACAGGGAATTGGTTTCTAGACACTTAGCTTTTAGCATCTTCACTTACTATCCCATCTGAACCACCTGGAATTTTTCTGTTAAAGGCTCATCCAGAATGAAGAGATTCAAGACAATGCAAAATGTTTTAATCCTGTCAGTCTGAGCTTGTGCAAAGTTTCCACTAGCTAATATAAACTTATATCAGACTAAAGTTACTAAATCAAATTTCTTCAAACTGGACTTCTTTATTAGATATCAGTGAGATTAAAACTCCAAGCCAAAAATAGATTACATTCCTTTCATATGTATATGTGTCAGACTGTGAGAAATTCTAGTTAGAATTTTCTTTATAACCTGAATAAATCAAGAAATATAAAATGACTCAAACCATGTGACATCTTTTAGCATACGGGGCAGAATTAACATTGAACTTTTGGCTTTAACTCTGCATTTACTAGCTTTCAAGAACTAGCTTTTAGTGATGATGTGTTCTCAGCTGTTGCATGTTCATTTTTCAGTCATAAGCCTCTGATACTGCTAATCAGATATAGAATCGTTCTTTTTGCATAATGAGACATTTTTGTATATGTCACATAATATTGTGTTGGTTTTTTTTTTCCTTTTTTCCTTCTGTTTCATAACTCTGCTCCCTGTCCCTTACCACTTGTCAGTGCTTAGATTTGGAGGAGAGGTACAGAAGCTACTGTATCCATAAAATTTTGGAGATATTTGTAATATTTTGTGTTACGTGAAGGAACCAGAGTCACTGTTGTTGAATGAAAAGCAAACGTAACTATAATATTCATTGGATTATAGTTACTCCTTACACAAGTAACAATTAAAACGCAGTTGCTATTCATGCGTTGTGCGTATTGTTAGTCTTCTAATTCTGCATTCATATTTCCCAATACTGGCATCAATAATACTCCTTAGGAAAAATTCTCCATGAAAATATAGCCTCTCTGTTTTGAAATACTGCAGTAAAATAGTTGCTTTCTTTGAAGTACAAGTTTCTTAAAGTGATATACCCACCACATAGGGATTTATATTAACCTAAGCCATTAAGGTGATCTCCTTAAATTTATAAGCCACACATTCTGACGATAGGCAGTCAGATCTGCTAAAAATAGACTAAGAAATTGATTTGCTCTGTCTAAACTCCATGATCATGACTATGCATGGTGCTTTATGTTACTGGATAATCAACGTATATAAATTCAAGAATCCACTCCCTTGGGGACTTCAAGTGTTTAGCACTCCCACTGTAGGGGAGGTGATTTATGTTTGCCACACTGTAGGATATTTCCTCCACTCAGATCACAGGCAGAAGACAACTCATATATCTATCATTCTTGAAATCAGAAAAGGATTGAGAGTCCCACTTGTCCCTCATACAAACTCACGTTGAGCAGAAGGCTCTTCATAGGATTAGTCTTGAACGTGGTAAAAAAAAATCCCAGGTTTTAGAAGGCAAAATTTTTTAACATTAAATACTATATATGATAATTTGAAGACTTTAGGAAAAAAACATAAACCCAACAAATATTGTGAGCTGTCCTACTGATTGGGTTGAAACATTCAATGAATAAATTTTACATTTTAACTATATATAGTGTCACAACACTTCTGAAAAAGTAACACTATTACTCTCATTGAAAAAGGAAAAAAACCTGAGGGTCAGTGAAATGCAGGTATTTAAGTGACTTTGGGGTTATGGTCCTGGGAAGTCTATCCCAATTTAGACAGAACAAGGGAGTAATTTGTCTCCTCTTGATTTGCTCAGGACTGTCATACATTCTGTGCATGCACTCCTATGTACCTGAAAGCATAAATTTAGTTTTTGTCTAGAAAAATAACTTACAAAGCTTCTTTAAGCAATTTTTTCTCACAGTTAACCAAGATTCCAGTGTCTTTGGAAGCATACACAAGCTTTCTTGTCAATAAAAAAAGTACTTAACCTACACGAGAAAATAACTCTTCAATATTAAAGCACCATGTTGCATCTTAGTAACCCTAGCATTCCCTGAAATTCCTCTAACCCAAAGCTTTCGATCTTACTTCAACAGAAGGCTTGATCCAGGTCTCAATGGAATTAATAGGAGTATTTCTGTTAACTTAAACAGGAGCAGAGTCAGGGCCAAGGTCAACAATTCGAATTTGCTTTGGCTTCAGACAGACTTCCTCCTTTTTCAAGAACAAATCTTAACTCCATCTTGCATGAAATTTAATATTCATGTGTACGGCTTGAAAAGTTACAGTTTCTCCTAAGGAGGGGGGAGCATCTAATTTGGGTCATGTGCATGTCCTGTCCTTAGAGAGAGTTCAAGGTCAGCTTGGATAGCTTTTATTTCTCTGTAGACAGGATTGGGTAGTTCTTCGTGCGAGAACTTGATACAGGATATTTTGTCACCATCTTTTCCTTTGAGGAGTAATTCAACCTTTTTAGGCCTATTTGCAAGATGTTCAGTAGATGGTTTCAATAGTTTTTTGGTAATATAATTGCCCAGATAAGCTAAATTGCAGAACAGAAATTCTAAAAACTTTTTCTTGCCAACTTCCAAATCTGGTTAAGATTCTGTCTGTCTGTCTGCCCTTCTCTCTTTTTTTCCCCTCCATCTTTTCTTTAGATACTGTCTGCCTTTTGACAGACTCAGAGGTTCATAAAACAGTACTTTCAGCTCATCAGTGCAAAAAAATATTAGCAAGCTGATGACAGATGTTTCCCAGTGCCTCAAATTTCAAGGTCCTGTTCTGTTTGTGACATTTTTTCTTGTACTTCATACATCTCTTTGGATACTATTACAAAAGTTTGTCAGTACCACAGCTTATTGATATTAGCAGAACTCATGAGAATAAGATAAAGCCAGGATGAACCAATCTCAGATACATGTAATGACAACATTTAAAGGAGGATAAAAGCAGTAATTATCCTGCATATTTGGTAAATAAAGGGAATTTATTTTAAAACCATGGAAGATTCCTAAAATTAACAAACTGCAAAACAATCGCAATAACCCATTCAGCTGTTAGAATTAGCCAGTGGTTTACCTTGTTACAATGATGGCTTTTATCTCAATTGTTTTTAAAAGTATTTTCTGAGAGAAGTAAACACTATTAGGAGCTGAGAAAATGCCAGTTATTAGTAACATAACTTTTTTCATCTTGTAAATAAGACTGGGAAAGAGAACTTAAATATTCATATATAGGGGTGAGCTATAACTGTAAGTGTAAAATACTACTGCTGTAGTCTATGTGAGTCTACAACTATGTCACAGTTGCCTGATTGAAAGTCAGCGAAATTTAAGTTCCTAAGTTAGATGCTTCTGAAATTTGCTCCCTGCTTTTCATAGTGTATTGCTAGGAACTTAGGTATGACTGGAAAGACCTGTAACATCAGTGTCTTTCGGTAAAGATAATGAGCCCTGAAATAGTTACGAAAAAGCAAAAAAGACAGAAGGGAAAAAAATTATAACAACAAGATGGCCAAGAGGGAGAAAATGTAGGTATCAAACAAAATGTCTGGCAGCATGCCCAGGCAAAATTTTCCATACATATCAAGGTCAGACATCACAAGTTTTTCTGAGGATAAATCCTGTATATGAAACAGGAGTTATCTAAACAAGCCACAAAAGATACTTAGTTTCTCTTTCCTGAGGATATTGTGAATGCTAATTAGAACATTTGGACAGTGACTGAGGCAGCATGTGCCAATTAGGTAGTACAGACAATGAATAACACTAGGATTGACAAATATGAGCTGCCGTTAAGGAACTCACTGCAGTCACCCAAGAGGACCTTGGCATACTGTGAAAAGAAAAAAAGCAGCATGTTACCAGAAAGGTGTTGCAGTTCCATGTTGGGTGGTCCTTTCCAAGAACCTAATAAATAGTAAAACAAAATTTTAATGACGTAGAAAGATCAGCTGCCTTATGCTGTCCTAGTAGTATAAAAGTTATGGAGATGCCACAGGAAGTGACAGATTGATAAGTATTCTCTGAATGGCTGTATTTAAGTATAGCATCCTTTTTGACTAGTCATGTTTGTGTTTAACATTTTATCTTCTGTTTTCCTAAAGTAAAGATCAGAGTGTTTATATGAACGTCATCTTTTCTCTGCCTTTAAGAATCCCATTCCTTGAAAAATGACAGGAAACAAACCTTTTGTAATGCATAGCAGTTCATTTCATCTCATCTCCAAATTTGTGATACCTTTCAGAACATTTTCCTTTAAAGTACTTTCACAGAGTCACTTCAAAGGTTGCAATCAGTACATGAAGTACAGATGAGATAACTTGTACGAGTAAACTAGGGAACAAGGCAAATGGTGGCTCATGCTGACAACCAACAGTAACTATTTGCAGGGACTGGAAAGCACTGAAATTGTTGTAAGAGTTGTTCATGTTAACATTTATAACCTAGCAACTAGCTGCTAGAGACCTGATTTGATTGTAGTTTGCCCTAAGTAAGCAACCATTCAACAGGATTAAACTAGATTATTGAATTAGACAATACTCAAACTGCTCTCCTCTTTGGTCTCCTTCATTATTCCCTTGAATCCTCTGTGAGGTCTCTCTGAGATTCTCCAGTGTGCTTTGCTTTTCTCATTCCTGCCTTTTTCAAGCATAATTTAATTCATGTAAATCAATTCAATTCTGACTCTCCAAGCCTGAATGTTTGGGAAAGACTCTGACAGTTTGAATGCCTACTTAAACCTCCTAAAATATTAAAGTTATCTCAGAACTGTGTAATTTCATCTTTCCTGAAGGTCTCAGAAGCCCAACTGACTTCCGTGATAAAAACACATGCATAAAAACAGTGTTTAAAAGTATCTCTCCATCTGTGATTAGGAACTTTGCTCTTTCAGGTACAAACAGAATATTAGCATATGTTGCTACTTGTTAGCTAGGTAGTAAAAGACACACATTGGTTTGTAGAGGGCACTTCACATAACGCCAATAAGTAAACAGTCTTCTTAATATAATGAAGAAATCTGAATTTAGATATGTTGTAACTTAGAGTGCCTCACACATGCTCTGTGAAGTTAGAAACCAATTTAGGGTTCTGAAAGATTCCCACTGAATATTGCTAGGGGAATGAGTGGCTTGCACTGCTGAAAAGCAGAATGCAGCTATGGGGAACACCGTCAATAAAACTGACACAAATTCTAATGGTGGTAAAGACTTATGCAAATGATCAGAGAGTGTGAATATCTGTTTGCACTAAATTACTGCTGGATCTGATTTTTTAAGTATCAGTCATCAGTTTGCTGCCTGCTGGCAAAACTATCTTGATAAATGCAATACTTATAACTTACAGTCTCTTCTTCCGTGCTTGAAATTATGTGAAATGTTTAATTAAAGCATATAAATCATAAGTACAGCTATAGGACCAGCCTTTGCTGGTTAAGGCAGAGACTGATGGGTAAAGGAACAACCACAAACAGACTTATAACCTGAAATACTTTTTAGGGCATTAATCGCTTACTCGTCCTTACTTTCCCAAGTATTAGTTCTGTTCATGAACTCTTTCCAGCAGTGAAGGAGTTAACCCAATATACAGTTAAAGACTGGTAGAAAATTAGCCCAGCTGTAGAAGATAAAAGACCAGGAACAGGTGAGGCAAGCTTTTCCTAGAGAAACAAGGTTGGAAAGAGCCAGGAGAGCTGTAGTGTGCTTTTGGAAAAAAGTAGATAAACTTTTGGTTTCTGAAGGACAGTCACAGGTAAGCTGGGTTCTTGAGAAGGACTGGGTCCCTTGGAGGTCATGAGTTTGTGTTATGTGGCCTTTGAAAGAGATTTTCGTGAATAAATTGGTTTGTTTTCATTTGAGTCTATGCTGCATTTCAGGACAGTGTAAAGATAAGATTGCCTTTGGAGACTTCTAATGGGTTCTGGAAGAGTACTTAGTCGCGCCTGTTATCAGTACGGAGGTAGTGTGTTGCTGAGTTTTCTATCTTGGTGTTTGTAGTGGTTTAGGCCTGCCACACAGCCCACTCACTGCCCCCCCACCTTCTCCCTCAGCTCCCGGAGGGATGGGGAAGAGAATCGAAAGAATACAACTCCCACGGGTTGAGATAAGAGCAGTCTATTAACTAAGGTATAACACAAACCACTGCTGCTACCACCAATAATAATAATGATAAG
>WYDI02014282.1:13352-45924 GCA_009867235.2 Psittacus erithacus | reverse complement strand
ATTCTCCTCCCCATCCCTCCGGGACTGGGGGGGGGGTGGGGGGAAGGACAGGTTGTGGGGGGAAAACAAGCAGGCTAGCTTAAACCACAACACTTCCCTAGTGGTGTCTGAAGGATCTAAGGCTTTTGTGCATAGTCAGTGTTTTCTATCTCTAAAATCAGCTAAAAGTAAAGAAATAAGCTTTCATTTTCTTGCCTTTGGCTCTCTGTATTTGGTCATGAACTATCTAAACAGCCCTGGCTTATCTTGCAGGCACATGGGCCAGCTGGTCTATATGGGCAACCCCACATATGCAGCGGAGCACAGATCAGAATATGAATATTGTATGTTTACAGTCTAAGGACACTGCCAATGGAGTATAGTTCACAGCTACTTGTAAGCCGAAAATCTGTAGGAGTCAGCAGATTTAACTCTAAAAAACAACAACAACCCCCCCCCATTCCCACTTGGTATATACGACTGTACTGAGAAATTGAATTCACTCAGAAATGAGCAAACGTGAGATTTTAGACTAAAGACATTAGACACAGTGCAGATGATTTCATGCGGCATTTTGTATCAAAATGAGCTTAAAACTACCAATACAGATCAGAAAAGATTCTAAAATTAGATCTAAAAAAATTTAGATAAAGAGGATCTTAAATAGCAATTTGGGAAAGACAAAAATATTTTCAGGTGTCACATCTAGTCTTGCTTTTAAAGCGAAGTACACAATATGAATGCACCATAACATATTCTTTGTGAAAGCAATGCAATTTCTGTTTGCATGAGTTAGCTCCATGTTCTAAGCCTCTGAAACATCATAAAAAAACATTATAGGAAGAAGAGAAATCCCAAACAAGTATTATTCCATCCACATCCAGTGCACTGCGTAAGGAAACAGTGAGGTAACTGTCATAGGCTGAGTACTTACAATCTTCCTAAGGATATTCAGCAAATTTATAGAGCTGACCCACCTATTTCACATTCTCTCCAACTGTAAGAAACATCCTGGAGTCCATAAATTCTGAAGTAATAACTGAAGCAGTAAGCAGGGACACAATTATGCTTGAAGATTTCCTGAATTCACCAGGAAACTAGAATCCATGTTAAGATTAAGCTAAGATTCAGTATTGCCCTGTAATTTAAGATGTTCAAATGACTGGTAGCTCCTGCATCAGACATTTATCTCTGCAGAGAGAAGCAATAACTACTAATTCTTTTCATTCTTTGTTCTAAAAATGAATTATTGACATAAATACTATCCCAGTACAACTGCTGATGCTATTTCATGTTGATAAATGAATGCAGTTCCTGTCCCTTTATTTTATCTCCAAAGCACCAGTGTAGAGGTGGGGAATCATCTGATTTAATGTAGATGATAATGAAATAGTAGAACAACAGATGAGTAATGAAACCTGGCAGGTTTTGTATGTGTCTGAGGCAAGGGAATTTTTTTTTTTTTTGTCCTGTAGAAGCATTGTTTGAATTGCTTCCTTTTCTTTCATTTTACGTTTCGAAACAACATTCTTTCCTAAGTAAACAATAAGAACCAAGTCAAGGAGCGCCATTAAATACATCTCCCAGAATCTTTCTAACAGGCTTGAGGCTATGGTGTACTTTTTCTTTCAAATATTTCCACGTAAAATCAGACGTTAACTCTCTGAGTGAACCCATGTGCAAAGTCTTTATTCATCTGATTAATGGCTGTGGAGCAACAGGCAACTGAACACATTGCCACTGCCATAAGGTATTCATGACTTTCCAGAAAACTTCACATTACCGCAACTACTTTTCAGTCAAATGTTGCATCTAGTGAAGAAGGAAATAAATTGTAACAAGGTTTAATGGGAAACTACAGTAAATGTACTGACACAAGCAGGAATTTGTTTCATTAAACAGGACCTTGATATTACTTTGGAAGATTGATTTTTGCTTTGCTATGCATTTGAAAACAAAACAAAAACCAGCCCTTGCCCTGGGATACTTCAGATTGCCCAGTGTAATATCTTTGTTGCTGCTTTTATGCTGATCTAAGGCACAATCAATAGTGAAATTTAGTCAGTTTTTGTGCTATACCAGCTAAGGGATATGGTAAGATTGATAATTTGTAGTGTGAAAATATAAAGGAAAATACAAAAAGTCAGTATTCTAGATCTCATTTGCATTTATACTGCATATTAGTACATGCCTTTAAATTTATGCAACATATTGCCTCCAACATGCACAGCTATGGACACAACTAATGGTAGGGTTTACTTCTGGTCACTTTGATCAGCAGGAATATGGTAGATATAGATCAGATAAATGTGCTAGTAATTATGCTTGTGCCACAAAAAGAGCAATGAACTGAATAACATTTGATGTAAAGGTAACAATGTAAAAGTGAAATTGAGGAACGACTCAACATTCATGTGTAAAATCAAATCTGAAGAGCAATAGTAAATGTCAAAAAGGAAAACCCTGAAACTTCAGAAAAATCTCTTCAAACATCTGGTCAACCTTTAAACTTCTAAGACTAAAATACTCTTTTTTTCTTTCCTTTTTCTGAGAAAAACATCTGTAATATTTTCAGATGCCTGCTTTTTAGATTGATCATTCTACATCCTTTCAGAAATACTGATCTGTTACTTGGCATGACCCTGTTTGTGAATGCTTATGAATATGGTTGTGACATTGTTCTTTTTGGTTTTAATTTAATGCAGATAAATTTACAGTGTATGCTTGGATTACAGTGAAACTCCGTTGAACTGAACATTTTGGGACCACATCATGGTTCAGATGAGAGGAAGTTCATACTTGTGCAACACAGTGGTTGCTTGTTCAAGTGTGTATTTTCACATATACTAATGACTTCAAAGCATATGTACTAAACCCTAGATTCTTGAAATGATAATAGTGGCTGGAAGAACAGAGATAGTGGCAAGTCAGCAAACCACAGGATGATAATTTGATTGCTAGCCTACTGTGACCCCAAAGTTAAAACTGTGTACAGTTCAGAACCTCTGGCATTCAAGGAATTCAAGAAAAACAACCTGAGCAATTAGCATACATGACCTATTGTGTTTCAGTTTCCATAATGTCAGTTCCTGTCTCTTTTTGTTCTTTTTCCAGTTTAAAAGCATCTGCTATACTGTTGACCCAAGTGAGACTATGTTGCATGCAGTATACTGTTAAGAGCTCTTTTGAGCCACAAAGTAGAAAGCCTAACAATCAAGAAGCTAACACATAAGGCTTAATTTTATGCTCCAGTATAAACTGGACTTTGTATGATTTTATATGACTTAAAATTTATATTATGGAGTCAAATCAAAGGTCCATTTAGCTGATTATCCGAAGTGCCTAAATAATAACAACAGGAAAAGAATGTGTTATACATCCTCCTAACATTCTGTCACCCTCTATCTATTTTCAGCTCAGGGCATTTCTGAGCCACAGGTGATTTCCAAGTATTTAGTAAGCCTCCATGTTTCTGAATCTCATCCTGTTGCCCCCTTGTAGGCATGTGAAGTTCAACATTTATAGCAACATCCGAGGAGAAGCTGCTACTCCTGGTTGCTATTCCCCAACAGTGCCAATGAATCTTCAGAAATAGAAACAACAGGTCTTCTAACAGAAATTAAGTAGTACTGATGGGAAAAACAAGTAGTAAGACTGAGAGGTAAAGGAACTGTGTTGCCTTCAAAAACACTCCATTATTCCTGCAATTGCAGTTCCTGTACAGTTGTGTTGCCCTTTTGCCACTGTTCTATCCTTAACTCCCACCAACTGCCTCCAGGCATTTTCCCCCCTACTTTTTCTCCTTTCAAAATGATTTCTATGATGTGCTACACAGTTTGTAAAATGCTTTAAGGATCCCTTATTGGAAACTGCAAATCAAAGACTGGATTTGAAAAAACTGTTATTTCATAAAAATTTCCAACCAAAATTGTGCCAAAAACTTAATAACAAGAGTGTAATAAATGTTAATAATATCAGTGTGATATCAGTCATCATCTGCTAAAATATTATGCTTGGCATTTGTTACTGAATCATTTAAGATTCTTACGTGCAAATTGTTCTGACAGACATAATCTGAAAGCATAAACATTGGCAATTGTTTTGTTACCACAGTAGCTTTTTTCAAGTAGCATTTGTGCAGTGTAAAATAAGAACACATACTCACATTGTGATTAGGATAATGCTTTACAAGCTTCCCAGAGGCTTGGCATTTGTGACTTATTTCTCCTCAGTCTTTAAATTATTTATGATTTTGAACTGCTAATTCACATTGCTGACAAATTCTCAGTGAGCAAACATGGGTAGTTAAGCTGAAGTAACTTCTACTATTTAAGGGATAAAAAAAAAAAAGGTTAATTTACAGTATTCTGAAAAGCTGTGTTTTAGAGATTCAAAAACTTGCATATTTTTTTTTTCTTAGTGTTTGCAATAATTTGAACAAACAGAATTACTCAATCATGCGTGGTTGGTGTGTCATAGAAGGACTCTCTATGATCACTGTATGACTGAAATAAGAGGTCAGAAAATGGTAGTCTGCAGCAACCAGCTAGACACTGAACATACATATTTTAAGGCAAATCCCGTTAAAGATTTGTAATAACAGCATGGATACAGATTCCCCCCAAATTACACTTTTTTTTTAACATCAAGTCACATATATATAGAATGAAACACCAATCAGTATCTCAGTAACATCTTCATTAGTTATACATTTATTTCTCTGGCTTTCACTAGTGCACAGTTTGAGCAAATTTGCTTTCTGTAACATCTTATCTTGAATGTACCATATGTCCACATGAAAATCTAAAATTTAGAATTAGAATACGTTCTTTAGAGAAACAGTAGACAAATTAATTCATCTCAAATTCTGTGAATTCCTATTCTGTATGCAAATGTTACATCAGACAGTAGGGGGCAACTTTCACCCACAAGTCATACTTTATGCCATCTGATATATAATGTAATTGCATGAAATGGGTACTTCTAGTACTACCTGTTTATTGTGTAGTCTATCTCAATTTTGTAAAATGGAAGGTTTAATTTTTAAACCCCATTTTGTTTTCCAGGCAGTGTGCTGAGGAAATACCTGCTTTATATACTAGAAAAATGCTGCAAGATAAAATAACAAACTACAGTCTCGAAGATGTTGATAACTGAAAGGGCAATTATATTCCTCTAGTTTGTTGTCATAGGATTTGTAAGAAACCCCAAAGGATTATTTTTCCACGCGTATTTTTATAAATAATTTTTCCTTGAATAAAAAATTTATAAAAGCAGTAATTTAACACTAAAAAACAGAGCAGGGACTATTAGTTGTTAGCAGGAACTTTTATATTATAAAAGTTGATATCAATAGCAAACCATTAATTACATTATCATGCATAATTAGACTATGTTTAACAATAAATCCATATTTAAGAATAAACTGATGTTCTGCATTGTGTGTGATTTTGTATCACTTAAATAATTTTTGCCATGTATTTCCCCTAAAAGCAAATGCTAAAAACAGGCATGCCATCAAAATTAGAAAAACAGTCAGACAGAAAGTAGTATTTTTTCCACTTGTACTTAACTATATTATACAACTATGATTTGTGGATTAAAAGATTATTAATATAATGTAACATGCAGTTGATTTCCATTTAAAATTTATCTTTTATTTTTAAAATGATTGGATAGGTGAAAGTAACTAAGTAGGGTATAACTGAAAGTGTTTTTACACCAAACCTAGCAAAGTAGAATGATAATACTTGTAATGAACCCACAAAACTAGACCTAGTCTTTCTATAGGGTTCACAGAATGAAATGCATAGGCCTGTGGTAAATTTTCAGCAAATTTGGACACTCATGATTTCAAGTAAAGGATGTCAAACACTGGGAACCAAATCATAGATAATTTGAGATTAAAATACTCTGAATATCCAACTGCAGTAACAAGGTGAGAAACTGACTGCAGACCTTTCTTCTAAAGTGTCCTGAGATCATTCCATAATTCAGGTAGGTAACTAAATGCAACAGCCTACGCTAGGGAGGCAGAATAAGTTGTGAATGTCTTGTCTGGCTTTAAAATCAAAGAAAATGCACTATTTGTTTTTCTCAGTGATGTAGCTAACAATGATTTCTCTATACATAACCCCACCTTAAAATATAAATCTGTTTCAGTTAGAGCACTTAAACTGTACTTTACTTAATAGACAGAGCATAACATAAACAAGGATTAAAAGATGTGAAAAACATCCACCCTCCAGCAGTTCCTGGAATGAAACTTACATTTTCATGTTAATACTCAAAGACCATGTGTGTATCAACAGTACTACTTTACAGCCAAAATTAATCATAAAAAGCAGAGTAAAAGAAGCAGACCAGACATTTCACTGCAAGAGATTACCTCATGATCCCATAATTTGTGATGTTTTACAAATTACTGTTTTGTTTTTTTTTTTCTGTGTTGATGATATTTTTTCTGCTATTTAAGCCTCCGGATGGGAAGCTTCATGCTGTTTTATTACTGTTTTGACAGGACTGAACTCCAGGTGAAAGAAACCACAGTTGATTTCCACTCCCCTTTACTCCTGCTGATGATTTTCTCCCTAAAGTGCCCATTCAGGAGTTACGTGCCAGGACTCAACTTCCAGTTCATTTGCATCCTTACTTGTATCCAGGGTTTGATTTCAAGTGGACACTAAGGAGATGTGGTTCCTCAGGCTGAGGAGAGTCATCCTGGAGGGACAGCCAAATAGATTGTGAGGTTCAGTTGTGTCCTTTCTCTTTCCTTGGTACAAAATAACCCATATGTGACAGACTTGATTCTGTTAAAATCATGGCAGGCATGAAGGGCAAAAAAGCTGCAGAGGTTTATGCGAAGCTCATTTTTCTTAATGTAAAAGTTTCAAGAAAACAGGGTGAATACTAAAACAGGCAAATGAATGAAGACAAGACCAGACTCACACTGTCCCCCTATATGTTGTCCTTCCAGGTTCCGCTCCAGTGTGAACACGGAGGCTTCCCCTTTCCTCTGCCTCTGAAACATTTCTGTATGTTGATTTTAGCAATAAACCTCATATTTAGTAGTCTGCTGTAGGGAGACTGTCCCCCTGAGAATGACGAAAATGAAGAAAACAGCATGTCTTGCACCCTACAGACTTCATAACCCTCAACTTCTGTGCTCTCCCTAAACAGGCCAACTCAAAACCAGAACATACTGAAGAGAGATTTAACAAAGCTACAGTAATCAGTGCATTCCATAGCATGTATGCTGTTCTACGAGCCATTCACAGCTGTACTAGGGCTATGTTACAGGCCTCTATCATATTTGTCTGATGTTGTGGGTGGAAGTGTAATTCTTACTACCCTCACAAACTTCTTTGAAAATCTTTGTTACTAAAGACTTTGAGCAGATAACTGTAAATTCCATTCTAAAATAAATTACAAGTTACATTAACTTACTTCACTATAGATAGGTTACAAAAAACCCCACAGCTATTCTTGCTCAGGTTATATTTACTACATGCTGATACCAACTGATACTGCTTTATAAACAGTTCCATTTTTGTGCATCTCATCCAAGATATAAATCATAGCATTGACATGAGCAACCCACTGGAACGTTTCCAAATGGTCCTGGTTTTGATATACAACAATAACTGCTTATTACAGCAGAAAGAAGGTTAAAGAATGTTTTAAAAATGTAGAAAGATTTCCAGTATGTTCCCTTAAGCTTGCTGTGCTTTATTTACTATTTGTGTACTGTGTGTTTGGAGTGCGATGCTGACTGGTATTTCCCCCTTTCGTTCCTCTGTGAAAATTGTCCTATATGTACTAAAACATTTTTGGTTTTCATTTTCATTGAAGTCAAAGGCTATCAGCTACTGTAACTATTTGTACTTATGAGAGGCAAACTAAGTAATCACCAGTTGCATGATAATTCTTCAAACAAAAGAAACTTCACTTTATTGAGTTTATCCTTTTTTGTAGCAGAAGGACCACATTTTCTTAATGGTTTTTCAAGGAAAGTTCAGTTCTTGGACATTTAATGCATAAGGAAATAATTTTGCATTCAACAAGAATGACAAATTATCTAAATAGAAAATAGACTATTTTCTAAATCCACAAAAATGTTAAACAAATCATTGCTAGATCATGTGCAAACCTGTCTTGCACTGTTGCAGCTATTGATATTGGACTCCTGAAGTAAGATCTATTTTGATACAGAAAACGGGCATGCACAGAGGTTCCAGCTTCACATCCCTGTTTCTCACAGCTCAGGGAACAGTTTCTTTGTAAATCTGAAATGTGCTAAGAATTAATGAATGAAGGTCATGAAGAGTATAATTTAATATATTTTTTTATTATCAATTTATTTTCTTACTCTTAAAATAATCTAAGCCTCATATAACAAACCCAAGAATAAACCACAGTAAATTGTTTACTACTGAAATCTACAGAAAAATTATCGGAGCAAACATTGTTAACAATAATATACCTAACTTTTTGTCAACTCCTTCACAAAACTGGATGGAAATTTGATGGCATACTATAAAGCAGTAGACATGAAAGTTACACCAAAATGCAGACTAAAACAGTCTCCATCCTCGGAGGTTCTCAAGGCCAGATTGGATACAGCCCTGATCAATGTGGTCTAACATTATAGCTAAATCTGCAGCAGGTCAGACTAGAGACAACCTGAAGTCCTTTCTAACCTGAATAATCCAATTCTAGTAAGAATTTTGTGGTAGAATTACTGCTATTAAGAACTTATAAGCATTTGTTTGAAGGTTCATAATCACTTATTTTCTGAGACAAAAAAATTCTCAATTGGTATCTGATAATTTACAAGCAGCTTTTGTTTGAAATGAAACTTTGCTACAACTGAGTTAGATCTTGATCCCATGAAGTGTTCAGGGTTTGAAGTATGATTCAGCAAGTACCTTAGAAATAAGAAAAGCTTTTGAATACCTCTAAAGACCACAGATGCATGATGTAAGAGGAGTTTGATACGAATTAAGACCAAAGTTTTTGTAACATGGGACTTCGAAAGTCACGTCCTGCGAGTGCTAAGAATACACTATAATAACAAACAAAACATAGGTCAAATTCTTCCCTTGAGAAATTATTCTGATGAAATCAAGTTCTTCAAAATTTACATCATCCCATCTTAAAAGATGCAAAGAGAATTCAAATATGTCATCAATAACAAAAAGTAACTAAACAAAAAGCATAGAGCAGTTCCCCTGCAGCATATGGTGACAAAAGCAAATTTTTATCACACATAAAGGTATCAACCTGAATTTATATTCTGCAATTAATTTCATAATGGCAACATAATGCACTCAGTTCAGTATTGGCTGCAATAACTGGGATGTAAATTGTAATGTTAAGGAAGTCGTAGAAAAAAAATATTTATTCTTTTGTGGCATATCTTGGAAAAACATATGGATAAATCACTATCATCACCTGCAAAAAGATCTAACTGTAATATTAAGTATCTCCCTGGCTCTGAAACATGCAACAAAATTTGTTGCACAATTTCAAGTCTGTACCTGAATTTATATCTCAGCTCTAATACAAACAAGAAAATTAAATTTAACAGCTAATACTTAGGCTTGAAATCTTTGGTGACTTCTTGAGTTATGATAATGTCTTACTGCGCCTTAAAATAATAAAAAGCATTTTAAGTCATTATTATGATTAACTGAAATACTGATCTTCAGTTGTAGATGTTCTGTGAGACAAGTTACTGTAACTTTTTGTCCTATCTACTTTTACAAGAATGAGGTAAGTTTTGACTTACTGTACAGCAAAATTGATTGTGTTCATGCACATGTTGCCTTGGTTCATGATATATTGGCTCGTATAAATTCCATCCTAGGTTAAGGTTATAACAGGTTAAAAGCAACTAAAAAAAAAATAAAAAAAAAAATAATAAAAAAATAAGAGAAAAAAAAAAAAGTAATCTTTTTTTTACCTAAAGTTTCCATTTTGATAAGCATACCTAGGACACCTGGAGAATAGCAGCTATTATATCATGTGAGAAGATATGACAGCAAATGTAACAATTAATGGGAGAAGATGTAAAATAACAAAACCAATTGTCTGACTTTGACCAATTCATCTTATGCAGGACCACCGTTACATCCATGTTACACCACAGGAAAAAATTATGTTAATTAAATTTATTTTCATGAATGAAAATTAATTTTAATTAAGGAACATTTTAAAGTATGGTAGTAGCCAACCTTAATAAGGCTCCTTTTTTTAAATGCAAAAAGTATTGTGCTTACTAACATGTTGCACACAAAACAGGATACTTTTTTGTGTTAGGCTAGAGAGTACATAGATGCACTTTTTTTTTTTCAAGCTATTCATAACTAAAATCTGGACAAAGTGGTGCCAAATTACATTTTCCACTTTCCCTGCACAGTGCAGCATTTAGATGTAAGATTTAAGAGCTTGTTGGAAATACAGACTACTTAATTGCAGGAACAAAACTTTCTAGTATGTGCGTATGCTATGTTGCATAAGATAATACAATCCATCTGTTGGAAAAATCCTCACTGAATATTATATCTGTCTTCATGATAAACACAAACAGAAATCCAGAAATCAAGATTATTTTTTTAAATGCAAAACTGAGTAATATTGAGCCTTACAAAGAAGTATGTTTAGGAACCTGAGGCAAATTATACACGTTAATGTTGGAGTCACTGAGAACAGTTAACACAACGTAACCAAATGTCAACTGGAGTATTTTGCAGTAACTTACCAAAGAGGTCTGTGTTTAATGAATATATGAACGCTTGGTTTCTGCGTTTTCAACTTCAGATGGTGGAGATTAAGTGCTAAGGGTGTTACTGTAAACGCTGAAGTGAGATGAACATCACTGATTTTCTAATTTTACCAGATGGTTTATTTCAGAAGAAAACAAGCCCCAGTTACATAGTTCTCCTGCAAGTCTGTAAACAGTCACACACGAAAACTCAATGCAATTTGTTTCTTTGTTTATGTGCAGGATATTTAGTTTGGTTTGCAAAGTATTAGAAGAATAATAAGAACCTCCTGGCAGAATACCGCAACTAAATATCTAAAAAGCCACTCAGTTAATCTCAGTGTTGAATCTAGCTGTTTCAAATTATTGTAATGTATAATAACGGTCTTATTGACAATATAGATGCACAGAGCCAAAAAAAGCTAGAAATAGTGGCCAAAATGATGAACTAAGTGCCAGCCCAAATGACAACAAACATATGGCTATTAACTGAAGAATGGAGGGGTTTAGGAATGCAGCTGTCTGTGGTCTCCTAAAAGTTCCAGAGGAATGAAATGCTGTGAGGATTGGCAAAGCCTGGTGGAGAAGCACTACTGAAGATGGTAGGTCCTAAAATGGAGTCAACCATTGAATCATCCTGGAATTTACAGATTTCTGTGGCCAGAATATATTCATTCCATTGGCCTCATAATGTACATCAACAAATTAATATTGTATGGATGTCATTTTAAAGCCTACTGAAGACGAAGAGCCATTACTGAAGCCATTAGAGCACAGATGGTTCAAACTATATGCAGATATTCATACTTGCATTTCTGCATTATAGCTGTTTTTTTTTCTGTTGAACTGTAATGAATTGTCTCATAATCTATTCCATCTTCTTGCCATTAGCAGGCTTTGAATGTTCACAAATAGGAGCAAAGAACTCATTTTCCAGAGCTTTAATCACACAAAGAGGGAATGCCTAATTCTCTAAATGAAATGGTCTGTGATCACTGAAGCAGAGATTTAATATATCACGGCAAATTAGGTAGATTTTAATAAATTACTTATCTTTCTGAATACTTTACATATGCTTATGAAGAAACATGGCCTGTTTGCAAACAGTAGAAATCCACAGCATATAAAATCTTTTGAAGAAAATTACAAATAAAAAAGTAAGTTAAATAATGAAATGTATTATATCCTCGTTCTCAAGAGACAATCCTTTTGCAGCATTGATTCACAGCTCCATTAAAAATATCAATTAAATCCTTCACTGAGACTGGTTAAAAGCTGGAAAATTAACTTTCTGATCTAGACACTGGTTATTCAGATCTAACAATTCATTATAGATGTTTGATGTAAGTTCTGAAAGTGACAAAAAACAAAGCTACAAATGCCTGTCCCTACAGCTCAAACCAGGTGAAGCAAAATCTGATGCTGTGTAGCTTTTTTTTGTGCTTTGACAGATGTTGGCTGAAAGTAAATCTTTGACTGTACAAAAAAATGAATGTGCCTGCCCTCCCCCTACTTCAAATCAGGATAATCATAAACAGCTGATAATAATGTTAGTAGAAGGGTAAAAGTTATTTAAAAAAAGGTTGCAGTGATTTAATAAGTCCTGCAACTAGCCTCATTTTTTATATTTAATTGATAGCAACTGCATGCATCAAAGAAAACACATACTGAGATTTAATGTGCATAAAATGGATATTAGCATTTTAAAGAGGCAGATTAACACATTAATCCAAGTAATTTTCATATATTGCTTTTAATAAAATCTTCACAGTATAAAATTCTTAATGAGGCTAATCACAGGCATTCCATTTAGTGGGGTGATTAGGGATAACATAAAAGTATTTTTAATCAGTTTTCTAAGGCTTATGGTTTTTTTATTAAAAATTAAAAATTTGACTTGCATTTTTATTACTGTTTTATGTATGAAAAAATGAAAATGCAAATAAAGCACAACATTCAATCATGTAGGTATTAATTATTTACAAGACGTTGTCCATTGTGGAGAGATTCTTAGCCTTAAGGGGGAAATATAAAAACAAACAGACTGAAAAGTATACAAAACTTTACAACTACAAATCAAGCGTCCTTTTCATATAAATTTTACATTAAATATACTGTAAGAATTACAAAGATCTCATCTTTGAAGCACTATCAAGCATGTATTTACACTGGGAGAAGCAACTTCTGTAGGCAAACTTCCCTTTCATGCCTCCCAGTCTTCTTCGCATTCCTCATAGACTGAGCGCAGCACATGGAGGGCTTCCACTGTTACTTTGAGCTTCCCAATTACTGCACTATCATCTTTTGAATTGAAAACTAGAAAGGAAACATCAGAAAACAGCATTAGCAATTTTATTTAAGGTTTGGCTTTCGTTCTGATAATTTTCCTTAGCACTCGGACAAATTAAAAAGCACATAAACATATGCTAAAAAAAGGAAATAAATAAATAATGATAAAAGAAATCTTCCAGTTCAGGCACTCAGCCTACTGGAAAATGAGCACTCCAAGAACCAGAATGTACATGAATGAAAGTACTAATCTTGAAATTAACTTTGAAATAAAGAGAACTATCTGTATGATAATTGCCTATATAAATTAATTAATTGCCACCGTATGTAAACCTTTAATAAAGACATATATGCATACTTACAAATAGTTTAAAGTAAAAAATATACTGACTACTGCCTTGTCTACACTGTGTATATGACCAGTAAAATCAGCCTGGACAGTTATTAGTATTTAAATGGTACAATGTTTTTTTCATCTGGTGCAATGCAAAATTAATTTAATTCCAGGCTCCTGTATTGTAAAACAGTGAAATGTGGGCAAAGATGGTACATCCCCCTAGACTAAACTATTTAACTACCTTCATCTTTGTGTATGTGGGTTTTAAAGTAGTATTTAAAATTTCTACTTTACAGAAATTAGCTAACATGATTTAAAATTGCACTCTTTTACAGTATCTAAGTAAGCCCAGAGGGCCATAATCTCTGATGCTCTGATTAAAAACATGAGGCTAACAGTTAGCAATGAGGCTCTTTTCCAATCCTGCATAAAAAGCAATGAGGCTGTCTAACATGAGTCTAGAAGGAATTTGAATAAAAACAAATAGTCTTGACAGCACATTTTTTCAAAGCAAATTATACAGCAGACAAATGGCAAGGCTATATATTTGCTATATAAACTAGGATAAGTACCCTGGGACGGGCTCTGACACTGCATGCTACAACTCCTAGGCTGCTGGGACAGCTCAGAAGAGGTCTAGAAAAGAGAAAGTATGGAATAAAACCTTCCATCATTTACTGTGTTGATAAAGCTATCACAGGACAGACTGGATGCTATTCTTGGAGATCCAAAACAATTTGTACATCCTTGGACAAATCCCTCAGTCAGCTGTAAACCTGAAGACTTCAGGGACATTATTTGTTTTACTTATAAGAATGGCAGGACAAGTGTAATTAATTGTATCAAAAGATAACATTAATTCTATTTTCTCAGTTTTAATATTGTCATATTATCTCTGAGACCTATTCACAGAATAGAATCACAGAATGGTTAGGGTTGGAAAGGACCTCAAGATCATCTAGTTTCAATTTTTGTAATATGTCTTGTCTGTGTTCTCTTTCATCCAGCCTCTTGCTTAGCTATTCACTCAATTGCTTCATATTTCATGTAGGCCACTTTGACACGATCAGCAATGAAAGGAACAAGATATGAGACAGATATATGCCTGCAATCCTCAAAAAGAATAAAGGAAGTTTGTGGTATTTAACTTAAGAATGATTAGAGCTTCATGTGGTAGTGTCCTGTGAATTTCCTTCTGTCTAGGTATCTTCTTTTCTCTCAAACCAATATCCACCTCAGAGAAAGTGTCCATTACTATTTAGGAATTCTATTTATTGTGCCATTACATTTAATTAAAGTCTGGGTCCAGATCTTAATTAAGAACAGATCCTTTTGCAATGACTGTCCAAGAAAATATACTTGTATATTCTATTTTAGTCATGATCTGACACATGTTAATGTAAATTTCACTTCAATTCTCAGAAGGTTCTAAATTTTCAAAATATATGGCTATGGATGCAATAAAAAAGGAATCTAAACTGTACAGCATCTGCAGGAAAGCGAAGAACTGTGGACAGGAGTAAGAGTGAAAGTATTTCTGTCTTTTACTACCACTTTCACAGATATGATGTACATAAAGTAAAAATTATTTCAAATGCTCTATGATTAGGGGAAGAAATGCTCCTCACAATGTTGAAGCAGTAGCAACTACCTTTTGACAGAACCAGTAGTATAAAAACCAGTCCTTTCTGTCATAACAATTATCTCAGATGCCCATTATCAGTTTAAAAGAGTTTTGTAAAAGGTGACTTTCAAGGCTACAAAATTATATCACTAATCAATCTTATCAAATGGGAATTATGACAATGAGAATTACGGCCTAAAATCCAGAACAAACCAAATTTTCCAGTGAGAGAATATGAAGTACCTTTTTGGAGGAGATGTGCTTTCTTACAGCTTCTTGAAGAAAAATTATTGGTGGAGAAAATATTAAGTAAGCCACAGAAAGAAGTGCATGAAATCCATATGTTATTTTTCCAGAGTATGGAAAATCTGATTTTTTTTAGAATTTTCCTTATCATGTTCCTAGAATTTTGATGCATACTTTGGGTATTTTAGCTACAGCATGAATGCAAATCATGCATGATAATGGAAATGGATAAGAAAGCCTATTTCTTTCCTTCGCTACTCAGCTCCTCATCACTCAAGGTATACTAATCAGACACAGCAGTAGAAGTAAAAAAGTCACATCAGCTTGGCATTCTACTATGGCTAAACAGGAATTCTTGCTATGGCAGAGTATCTTGCCAGCATGGGTGCCCTGCATCTAGTAACCAACTGGTTCACTTACCACTACAGAGGAGTAACTGTTTTGTAACAGATACACTTGCAGCTTCTTCACTGAACTTCACTACAATGGGGAAAGAGGACTGAGAGGAACAGGTAAGGAGAAAAATGCACAACTTATAACTGATAACCATGTCCCTGCTACTATGGGGAGCACAAAAGTCTGAGCAAGGACTGTCTGCGAAAGGCCAGAGTAACCTTCTTAAGTCTTGTTCTCAGTGTTGTAAACATGCTGTGGGAAGACCCAAGAAAAGAAACATTCCGCACCTCCTACTCATCTCACCCTGCTCTAATGAGTCATACTGAATGTTTGGTCAGTCTGTTACAGAAGAATGCTTACTCTAAACTGATACCTAACCAAAGCCACCACTATCTCATACTGTCTCAATACTGGTTTCATATGGAGGACACAAGCTTGACATAATCTGCGGGTTATGAAATAACTTCAAATAAGATATAGATAGTAGCAATACTGAACTACTGGCATAAACAAAATATACATTTATGGTCTTACTAGCATGAAATGTGTTGTACAAAATTGAGAATTATAGTAAGTGGAAATCTCCTTAAAGTCCTTAGGTTTCATTAACTAATTACTATGACCTAGGAATGCCATTTGAGTTGTTTTTTATTTTTCAAACAGATTTTAAGGAATAACAATAGCACACAGTTTTTGCAGACCTTTGCAAACAAATGTGGAACCCATTAGTTAATAGGAATGAATTTCCTATTGTGACAATGTGAAACACTTGCACAATAAAACTTTGAGAGACAAACAGAAATTAACAAATAATTTTTAGGTTACAAAAAGTTACAAGAAAGTAAGCCCTAAAACTTACCATCAATATCTTGCTCAATGATATCTCTTTGCTCCTGGAGTATCTTTCTCAAACTCACACAAGCGAAACCAATATCTTCACATTCAAGATCCTCTTCATCATCTGGGGGGTCACTGACTACAGTAAACTGTAGGCTAAGAGTTAAAAAAAAAAAAAAAAAAAAAAAAAAAGTATTTAAATTAACTCAAAACACAGGGAGAAAAAACAAAACGAAGAACACACTCTATTTTACCAGTTAAGCACAAACCAGAACTCTTTTATGAATTATATCCAATATTTTCCATCACAAGAACAGTCTGACACTCTTTCTTTTAAATCTTTCCTCCTTTAACATTATTTAGCAGTACCAGAAGGACAGAGAGGTTGCAGCCTCAGACTGGAAGCTTATAGAATTGTTCCAATTTTCTCCCCTCACCCCACTACCCTGTGGTACAATTTTCCTTTATGCAGCAGTGACAGGCAGAAGAACATTCTAAGGACTTACGACTTAAGTGTTCGTTTAGCTCAGGTGCTGAATCAACTGTTCAAGTTGCTTAATTTCATTATATTCCTCCCTCCCCCCCAGCTAAAAATCAAGATTGTATCTATGTACTTTGAGGCTTTTATAGTAAAGCTCATTTATATAAAATATCCAAAAACATAGGCAGGGGTGGTTTTTTGTAAGTTTTTTTTTTTTCTGTTGTTGGTTGGTTGATTTTTTGTTTGTCTATTTTTACTGTGTTGACCATACCTTGCAAATTATTTCATGTGAAGGGATAAAAACCAATTCATAAGCAATAATAGAAGGTTGAGATTAAACGCAATTACATTTTGTTGGGTTAAACCTTTGAATACCATAAACTTGTTTAAAAAGCGCAACTACATTAATTCAGTCAGGCCACATTAAGACAAACCTGTATAATAATTCCAGCTGTCATGTGGAGCATGCTTATGAAGTAAAATATTTTAGGTGTCCCCACTTATGGTACTTTATTTGCATAGTAGTCTTGGAACATATTAATTGGATTCCTGTTGGACTGGAGTAAACTAAAGCGAAGATGTGCTCCAGGTGTACCTACCCCTAAGCACTCCACAGCAATAGTCAGTAGAATCAGCTAGCATAATGAATTCTCAAAATCATCCTAAAAATGTATGTACTGTGAATATCAGACCATTAGCAATAACTGATTTGTGCTACAGAGTCTCTGGTCTGCGCTACTTGATAATTTAGTAAATTTTAAGCCACATTTTCTTGGCTTTACACTAAGTGGTGTGGGAGACACGAGATAAATAACTGAGAAAGACAAACGGTATCAAACATTTTCCTGATATCAGAAATTCTAGCCATATTCAATGAAGCAAGTATTTCTAAATACCAAGCATAAAATATTTAGCAGAAAGCTATCAAGAATTTTCACACCTCATTTGGATACTTGGAGAGCATATTCTAGCCAAGAACACATTCTACAAAATTACAGGAACCTAAAGGCAGTTCTCACAAAATACTATCTTTCTAAAGCTATCTCATATATTCATTATTAAAGTTGGACATTGCACAGCAGTTTCTCCTGCACTTGTTCCATCTTGGATTTGATCTTCATTATTCTGTTCCTGTTTTACACATGAAAAACTCCCTGTAAGTACAGTCTGGACATAAAGGCTTTTGAGCATTTACTGTGCTGCCTAAACACAGACTGTTTGTCCATCCCAAACATATGAAGCCCAACAACTATACAAAATACTCACATTTCCTTTGAGAACTTAAATTACAGTCATTGCATCCAAGAATGTCTTGTCTTTTAAACACTTAATTCCAGTATTGTGCTGGAGCTGCCCTGAGTTAGTGGCTTGTGTTGGGGCCAAAAACTCCACAACTGACAAAATGACAGGAATTAAGAGCCAAGTACGTTTTTGGTATGTCTTGGCAATGTTGTTTAAATTGTGAACCCTTGTGGGCATTACAGCCCAAAAATGTTACAAGAAGCATAATTTCAAATGAGTAACAATCAGATTGCATAAAATCCAAGTCTACAGGAAAGGACACTTAGACAAAATATAATCAAATCTTCCTAGAAGACTTTAAACATAACAACTGCAATACTTCTATAATAGTTTATTTTTGTGCTTGGCACTTACTAACAAAAGTCTATCCTAGAAAATACAGGCATAAATACTTGTTTGTCAGTAAAACCAGACGCATATTGAAAATAACGTCTGAAAAAAATTTTGGAGGCAAAAAAGAAAAAATATCATCGATATTTCCAACAGCAGGTGGTTTGATTGAGTATAACAGATCTAACTTAAAGATTCTGGCAAAGCTGAGCAGCAGCAAAGCTGCCAAAACTCAGTCAAAATAAAAGACATACTTAGATGTGTAAAATACATATTAAAGGAAATAAAAAGAAATTAAAAATTGGAAGAATAATGACAAAACTGTTAGGTATTTGCTACAGATATGTTTTGTTAGGATTCAGTTTCAATTTAAATCAAATCGACTGGTGAAACCAGCTTAGCAGTCAAAACAGTGATAGAAGAGGGGGAGATAAGTGCCGGATTAATGTTTATTACTTAAGGGTACCAACTACTAAATTTTCACTAAAGTATAAACTAAAAGCAGGCCTAGTAACATTTGGGACAGTTTCTTACAGCCAAAGTGGAGGGGCATTCATACTGGTGTCCTTTTAGGTTCAGATCACATGCAAATGTTTTACATGAATAGACCAGACTTTAATAAAACAGATTAAAAGACCTGCACTCTCTAACACCTTATAGTTCCAATATGCCTGAAAGATCATAATATTGGATTAAATCTTTGTTGCTAATCAGGAGGGAGATTTGAACTCTGCATTCTATGGGAACACTCCAACTAGTAGACTGCAAGAATGCTACCACCATCACTGTGACTTTCGTAATTTAAAAAAAAATATTACAACTGCTTTAAGTTTAGAAAATACTTAAACATGATATTCAGTATGTTTTAACTTTTTTTTCCTTCATTTGCCAAAACTACTAAAATTTTATTTTCAGGTTTAAGTGGCTAAATGTCAGTTTACATTGCCTTGGAACATACTGCCCATGAGCAGACTCCTCACCTTTTATTCAGCACAGAATGTGCAGCTAGTCTCCCATCTTACCCTAGCACTGCCCCACTTATGCAGGAAACCTTGATGGAAGCTGGAAGAGCAAAAATACTAGGATTTCTTACATAAATAAAGCTGTGTGTAGCATTCCTCTCCCATACATCTCTCTAGGATCCTAGACTTTCTCTCTAGCTTATTTCCAACAGTTCTTTTCTGTAACTCCAGGTATCAGCGCTCGCTTCCTTGCAGGAATCCCATGCCTATTGACTTAATAAGAAAAAATCTTGACATCCTGTTAAAAGTACTGTGTGGGAAGATACTTGTTAGCCACTACAAGAAAGACCAGATAACTAAATGAAACTTGTCTGTTAATAAAGGGCCAAAAGAAAAGTAAAAAAAAGAATAATAATTTCCTTCAGCTTAAAATGTGCTTTATAGTGAAGCAGAAAATCCTGGACAAACTGTTGTTGTTTTTACGATAACACTTAAAGGTGTTATCACCAGCAGGTAGAGTGCCTGGATAAAAGCTGTGATACAAGCAAATTTGATTTTAATTCTTTATTCTGAAGAATAGTCATTTAAGCAGCAAGAAGAAAACCTTGTGTGTTAATATAATATATTAATGCGAAGCTAGCAGTGTACACAAGCTCTATGCTCCCCTAACACAGACGCAAAGATTTTGCTGCTTTGGAGAACAACGACTTCACATAGTCAGTTTCTTGCAGTAACAATCATTTCCTACCAAGAAATGATGCACCTGTCAGGATCAGCCTGGAAACCTCTTGCACAAACCTGTTCACTCTAGTTATCACAGCAGGGTGACTGTTTGGAGAATGGATTCTTCCATTCCTCACATATGTCTCTTTTGACACATGTCGGAAGAGCACACATTCTACCCCCAGGCCTGCAAGCGTTGCAAGCACAATTGGGCAGGAGGAATCAGGTTTCTCTATACAATCCAAATTTCCACACTCTTAGAATGCTGAAAAGCAACAGTGGAATACAGACAGGATGAGGAATAAAAGATAACTGACATGGTTACAACAGTGAGTTAAATGGACTGCCAGACATGTCTCCTGTTCTTAACTGATTTAATGACTTGAACATGTAAGTAAGTAACTACGGGGCTCGGATGATGAAATAATAATTTTGTATACTATTTTCTTTTTGCAGTGCTTTACAAATACTAGTTAGTATAGCTTCCTAAGATAAATAAGGAATGCAATAACTTGAATCCTTGTTATAGATAATAAGAAACAAAAAGAAAGGCCACCCATGTCATACACAACAACCAAAAGAAAAGGAAGTGTTCTGAAAAAATTTCCATATTAATGATAGAGACATTGCCTGAAAACATAAAGAAAATGCTTGTAAAAAAAGAAGAGCCATCTTTGTGGTATGCAGTAATAACTAATCTAAATAGGATTTCAAACCATCTTCCTAGCCTCCCACATTTTGCTCATATATTTTAGTTGTTACATCTTCCCATTTAGCAGCATTTTTTGTTCTTGGATACTGAGTATTTATGCATTTTCTGCCACTAAAGCCATTTATTCACATGTGGAACCCAAATCAACACTTGCAATGATTCCATATCAAAAAATTACATTGAAAGGAGTGAAAAATAAACTTTGTTTTGAAATCTTATCTTTTAATGAACAGTAAACCCCACTCACTACAAGTTTTAGATGGGTTATTAGGAAAAAATTCTTTATCAAGTACTGGAACAGGCTGCCCAGGGAAGCGGTGAAAACCCCATCCCTGGAGGTATATAAAAGACATGTAGATGTGGCACTTAGGGACATGGTTTAGGGGAAGACTTTGCAGTGCTGAGTTAACTGGCCCACTTGATCTTAAGGGTCTTTTTACAGCCTAAATGATTCCTGATTCCATGAAATAAACACACTTCCCCATGTAATTGCCATTTCAATCTACATTTATTTATTTGAAGGTATAAACAAAAAAGAGTATAAGGCTATGAAATGCATTATTTTTAGGGCCAAGTTGGCTCCTGTTTCCACTTTAGGATTAGGCTGTAGTTGCAACTTTGGCTTAGCAGTAATTTTATGTATGCTATTAAAATATCTTTTAACACCTGAGAATATTTATCTTTATCAAGGGACATTCACTGAAGTGACTTTCCTTTTGGAAGACAAAAATAGCACGCAATGTACATATTTATTTTTGTTGTAATATGGACCTAGTCATTATGAGTATCATAGCTAACAACATTTATTGTGACAGTGAGAAAGCTCACCTGAAAAGTTATACATGACTTAATAGACGTAATACACTATCTATGCTCCTACAATCTGGCATAGCACAAGTGCCATTAAAGTGTCAGGCTAAGCCACGTGCAGGCAATTTTAAATGATATTTATATCCCTGATAATCTGGTTTCCTGAGCTTTAAAGCATTAGTTTAGTTCAGTTCCTGTTTCAGCTGAAAAAGTTCTGATATTAGTTTGTAAAGCTTCTGATAGAAAATGTGTTAAAATACAACTGGGCCAGGTTTAAAATGCATACAGTTGAAAACATTTGGTGGATAGGCAGAAACTTTCTGTATAATTTGTTTCTTGGTGGTCCTCTTGCTAGGATGAAGTGGGGAACTGGACTACTGATGAACTTCCTGCCTTGCTCTTTAGTCAACCCAAACTAGACACAGCAATAAATGTAGAAGACAACATACCTAGTAACACAGGACAGAACCATGATGGCACATGTAACAGATTACTATTTTACCTTATTTTTACCTTAGGTTTGTTAGATATTTAGCACAGATAACTAAGTATTTATAGGTAAAGTACAGCCCACACATGAGTTGTTTTCCTTCAGTGGATTATCCCTTCCAAAAAATATATTTTGTCCTCTGTGTTGTTAAATTCTCAGTTGAACATGTTACCCACTTTCCTAATCCATATGGTAAAATAAGTCTTCTTGCTTATTAAGACTGGTTTGGGGTTGTTTTTTTGTGTGTTTTTTGGGTTTTTTTGTTTGTTTGTTTGTTAGTTTTTACATCTCTGAAAACCTAAGAATGTTTTGGTGCGATATTTCCACCCCAACAAGTAACCTTTTCATGATGTTTCCTCTTCCATTCCAGTAAAACCTGTTTTATGGCCAAGACATGAAACTCAGCTCTAGAAGGAAAATGGAATAAAGAGAATCTTTCTTACCGCAGAGAGAATTTGTGATTTGTGAATACTTATTTAAAAGATTTACAAGTAACTCCTACACTTCAATCAGCAAGTATTCCACTTTTTCTGCAAATTAAATGAATCTTTAATAATTGTTCAACGTTAATGCAGATTAACCTTAAAGTGGAAAGAGAATCAAAGGCTGTCATCCAGTCTCTCAAAGTAATATTCATGCTATCTCAATCAAAGTATTTGAATAAGAACAAATTTATTATTATAAGCTTGAAAAGACTAATTAACACTGTCACATGTACATATACATAGCTGTCTGCTCCATCCATCCATCCATTCATCCATGTCTTTGGAAATTCCAGGACCCATGAACACTTTCTGAAGTTTTTACACTCCTTTTAGCACTCTGAATTCACAAAACAGATGCATTACTCTACCATCAGGCAGGTGTGTGCTTTTCAATTGCATTATTGATAGAATACTGACAGAATATTCTTTTTCGCAAAAAAACAACAAAACCAAAAACCACAATAAAAACATGGCACTACAACATTAAAACGTTAAGCATTAAGAGAAGTTGTGACATTCCATGTCACATGAATCTACTTCCTAGCTGCAACAAAATTTTCCCTAGTTAGTTGTTTCTTAACTTCTCAGTGATAACTCCTCAATAAAGTCAAACAGCAAGGCGAACCATAAGCATTATTTACGAAGACTTTTGATAGTTTTTCAGCGTTACATATGTACCTGTCAGTATGTAGATCTGGCTTTAGAAGTATAGACTTGAGATACTCTCTTCTTGCCCAATTATTTGCCTTGTCCACATATATCACTGTAAAGCAAATTGGAATTCATATAATTAGTTATCGATTGGTTTTCATCTTTTAGAATAAAAAGCATGGAGCAAAGAACAAAGAAAAATAAATATTTCTTTCCCTTGTCTTTCCTAAGGAAAAGCAACAATGTTAGAATCAAATTTGAAAGGTCATGTGATCTTATGGCACGTCGCTGGCAGGTTTATGTGCACACTGTCAAAAAAGATACAAGCAGCATCTAAGCATGACATGTAGCTGTCATTTTCTGTTAATGGCAATAGCAGTCATGATTTTAAAAGTCAGTGGTCTTTATTGCTTTGTATTTGAAGTGATTTACTGCATTTTTTTCCACTAAGGAAGCTAGTAAGAATGATAATGTATGGCAGAGTGCTTGTCCTTTTTGACAACCTCAGTAATTTAATCCTCCTTTCCTGCCACAATATTTTAATAAAAGAAACCTCTAGACCAATGGACTGGAGAAAATCCACAGCCTGGGGAGTGCAAGTGCTCCGAAAGCCTTTCATTGTTTTAAATTAAAATACAAACAAAAGGACCAGCTTTTAATTTTTGTAGCATTAATATGACCTACAGTGAAATACAGCCTTGGTTTGGAAAAAACCAGTAAAAGAATGAGAAACAGGGTTTTAGGAAATTCTTTAAGAAGCTTTTGGGCATCTTACATTAAGAATGTTGCTTGCTTTCTTGCAAATGGTAGCAGCCTAAAAGTATCAGTAAACTACTGTGAAAATAAAAATACAAAAATATAAAAAAAATCAGGATGTGAACATTGAAAACCAGTGTTAAAGGAATTACTTTGGTTTTGAGTCAGAAATGCAGCTGAAAAATTTTTGCTAGGACAGAGCTAGAATGAATACATCCATCTGAGAAACAAACAACTCTTGGGAACATTTTCCATTTGTTTATTAGAGCACGAGGAGGAGCTAGAAATTTGTCTGACTTTAAATTCCCACATCTTTAATATTCACTCTCCTCTAGTTACTCTGTCACTGTACTCAAATATTGATCTTTTTCACTCTCCATGCCACATTAAGGTTTTCCTTTCCCACTGAGCTGACAGAAACCTTTAATGTACTTCATACTGTCCAAAAAACTCTTGTTTTTATAAACAAAAATTATAAACTGTACCAAGTAACAGATAGTATTTGAATACAGGAGAGATAAGAAGGTTCAAATTAACCCCTTGCAGAGGGATTTATTGAGGGACATATCTTTAAAAAAAGTCCTTCTGGGAAGTACAGCTTCCAAGCTGTAGTTTGCCAGTTTTCGTCAAAGCTGTTCCTCAGCTCTTAGCTGGCCAGGGGAATCACTATTAGAAATCAGTTACTTTCAGAAAACAGCCAGCACAGTTGATATCTGAATCACTCAGTCAAAGGAATCTGCCATTTAACATCTTTTGCTCTACTAAGAGAAAGCAAAGCACTGGTGCTCTAGCTTGGAATCTTTACTTTCCACCCGCAGTATTTTTACTTTTTTAGGTTAAAAGAAGCTGTTACTGTCATCTGTTATTCTTCTGGGTATGTGGATGACTTTCCACATGTGCTACTCTTATGGCCAAGTGCCCCTGGGGCCACCACAGGAAGTGACAGGAAGGCAGCAGGGAGACAGATGGACAGCCAAAGAACTTCAAAGGAGCTGCCACATCAACAGATTCTTCCCTTCCCCATAAGCATCTCAAATGGAATTTCCGAAGTTTACTAATTCTGTATCTAAAACAATTTTAAATGGAAATTATTTACAAATGAAAAGAGTTAGAATTCATTTCACTCAATGGAAAAATTCAGACTAGCAAGTAAAATATTCAACACAAAAAACTCCACTCAAGTCTGGGGAACATGATTAACCAGAGTGAAAATATTTTTTTAGATCCTTATAAATAACATGCCTTCGTACCACCCTTTAGTACTGCCTGAAATTAGAATTATAACTTTGCTCTAAGGCATGGAACATCACACATTGCTATCCAGTTAACTGCAAAAATAACTCAACATTAACTGGTGACAGTTTGCATCTAAAATTGTAGTTTTAAAATTTGTTCTAAAGAGCAAACTATTTTCAAACCATTTTCATTTGAGTTATACTGAGGAATCCACCTTTTAGAACATGGATCTTCAGAAGTTTAATTTTAATAAAAAAAAATATATATATGCCCCATCATCTTTCCCCCATCTCCTTTTCCTTTGGTCTACTTACACTTGCACTTCAAGTTGTTCAAATAACCAGCTGTTTACTCAAGAGTGAAAGCGTTAAGATTAAATGTCATGTAAAATCTGTGCAGAATTCTGTAAATCTTTCTTCTGCTTCTGCTGCCTGTTCTCTAGAACCATTATATACAGTATAAGGACACATTTCAGATATTTTATCAAGTGTAATTCGTAGTAACTTTCTTGCCATCTCAGCATTTTCACAGTTAAGTCTTCACCTTTAATAAAATATGAATGCTTTTTGCTAACAGCATTTATGAACTCACCTTATCTTTGAAATTTAAAAAATCGTGGCTTTGACAAGAAAAATATTTATTTTACTGAAATTAAGAGACAAATATCAATAGATATGTGAGGGAGACTGGGTTTTATTTGTTTGGAGCAACATAGCTTTTTATGTTTTTCTGACAATAAAACTGCCATCATGTTCACTTTAAAGCATATGTTGTTACAGGACTGGAAATAAATAATGTCTGGCACACAATTTTAAGCTGCATTAAGCAGTTAAAATATTAATTCATTGCTTACTATGATCTGTAACTGTCATCAAAACCAAGACACCTAAACAAACCTCATAAAAATATCAGAATCCTTCCTTTTCATCAAATTACAGGACAGAGTTATGGTGTGAGTACAAATCGGCAAGTTCCAGTTTTCTTTGAATTTATGAGACTGCAGTGTTTGGAAGATCTTGGATATTCTAACAACTCTTTCCACCACTAAGCCCCTCTCCACAGTCACTGCAGCCATGAGTAGATAAAATGTGGGAAATCAGAGTGTATAAACCTCCCATTCAAATGTCTGTTCCAAGATCTTGGACAAAAGAAATCATATTCTAACCATTCCTAGTCAAAAAGTCATAGTAAAAATAAAAGATTAATGTCAAATTACACACTGTAACCACTTGTGAAAAGGGAAATACATAGGATCTTGTATGTCCAGGTCAAAGGAGTTTTACTGTATTGTTTTTCAACAAGATTCCATTAATCTTCCGGTATCTTACTTGTTAAGCAACGACACCAAAGAATGTGCAAAAGGTATGGAAAAAAGTGGAATATTTTTTAAGCAACCAATCTGGAGTCTTCTGTATCGGTTAAGATGTTTTTAAAACAGTCAAGCTCTTCTAGTTATAAATAAGTTTTATTTATAAGAATTAATGACATTTTAGATTACTTATGGACTTACCCTGACTTTCTCCATGCAAAAATCTAGAAAACTATTAATTTCCTTCTAAGCTCAAAGTAAATTTCTTTCTACCCATGCAAATCTCATTTTTATTAAAGAAAATATTCAATTAACCTCAAATATTCAACATACTCAAATCTAATTAGATATGAATAAAAGATGCAGTAAAGTTATAGTAAACACAAATGCAGGTTTCATTACTAGTATCTTCCTGGCTATCTGACTGACATTATCAAAAAGCACACTCATTAGGGCTTTTTTTCCCCCCTTTTATGCAAAGCTAATCTTGAGTAGAAATTAGATGATCAATTGCCTAAGCAAAACTCTGCAAACAAAATCCACATTAGTATTATGCTGAACAATACAGTCCTGAAGCAATTAAGACCAAAAACACCTTTTAATTTTGATTTGTTTTAAACAGTTCTATACTCAATACTTCAGCAACAAAAAGAAAATCAAAGGTATGAAGCCAGGTTATGATTAGTGGAAATAACATGATACTGCACTACCAGATTGGAAAGCCTTATGAATTACAGTCTCTACAAAGCATAATACTATTTTCAAATATCGCAGCTTGAAATATATTTAAGTTTCATAATTAGCTTTAGAGTTGGTAATTTCATTCTTTATTCATCATAACTTTGCTGCATTTTGCTAGTTTAACTTGGCAAAGTCAGTACTTAAGAGCTAACATTACAATGAGACCATACCCAATATACAGAAGAATCAGAATATTGTGAGAGAATTTTTATATTCAAAGCTACAGAAATTGAAAAAGAGAAATCAAAATTGATAAATAGCTTTTATTGGCTTATTGTATTCTTTCAATGAGGTTTAAAAAAATTAATTTCAATTATGTCTGTCTATCTAGAACATTTGGAAAAGTGCTTACAGCAGCTAGCAAGATGAATATTGTTCAGCTCACAAAAAAAATCCTCACTTATCTGATATCTCATTTAGTATATGATGCCAGAAATCCCATTTGTTTGAAGAGAAGTAAGCCTTATTGAATGGAAGAGTCTGCAGGGCTATTGGTTTTCATAGGTTTGTTTTGGTATGTTTTGTTCTTTTTTTTTTCCCTAAAGCTCTACAAAGATCATTGTCTTTCTCAAAGTGACAGAAGTTAACACACTGTGCCCTCTCCTCTGTATTCTGCCTCAAATGGGCAGTCCTGCTATAACAATGGTTTATGTGACATCTAAGAGGGATTTCAGTCTTCAATTATGGGGTAATCCAACAGTTTATGAGTATTATGAGGATATAAATGAGTAAATTTTTTGGCAAGTCTCTTTCTAAAATGAGGTTTCTAGATGGCAACAATTTTAAAGATCTGACTGTGACACCAGTTTTGCAAAATTGTTTCCAAAAGAATGCCTAGTTTGAATACCTGCATTAACAGTGTGTCACAAACAGCAGACTGATTCACCTGCTCCAGGACACTGTTGGCTAAAAATGTAATACTCAGAAGTCCAAGACAACATGAAGCACTCAGACTGAATCTTAACTGTATCAGACTTTAACAGGGAAGAAAAAAGTTAATGAATAATTGAAATGCTACGAAATAGCTGGGAAAATAAGTAATGAGAATCACCAATTACTCCAATAATTCTGTGTATGCTGTTAGCGTAAATTACATTGTGTATTGACAAAGAGTGTTCATTTATTAGAGAATAGCATATGGAAGACGCAGGATTAAGTATTATGAAGTAAATATCAATGTGGTAATATTAAACATGGATGAATAATTTCCTGTTTCAAAAAGTTCTTATTAAAGGAACACTGAGTACTCCCCCAAGTGATGACCAAGTCCAATTACGTATTTTCTCTTTGTAACTGTGTTTTAGTTCTGGATAGTTACATGTAATGTTTTTATTTTACTGTATCATCACGTACTGACAGAGATGCTCTTTTAGTAAGAATACACAAACTTTAGTTATGTATAGCCTAATGGTAAAATTCATGCGCTAGCAATGTATTTATCGTAACATTACCATTTCATACACAAGCCTACTTCAATTATGCATTTTTTAACTGATAATTCCATTCATTTCTTAAAAACTACCTTTAATATTTCCCAAAATATTTAGGAAACAGACAAATACAGTTGGTACACAGATAAATGCAGCTATGATATTTAGAGGAAGCACGCTTTACAGGCAGGCAATTTCATAAGATAGAATTTAAGAGAAGAAACAAGCCTGCTCAGGAACACATCACACTTACCATTGCTATAGTTATAGTGAATCCTCTGACCACTTGTAGGTTTTCGAAGGGACAGTGGGGTCTCCTCTGCAAGGAAATTGGATAATCTGCATTCTACAAACAGCTGCTGTATTGTTTCATCTGATGCAATCTGTGGCTCAGTAAAACCGAGTGATATAATTTCAATCCGGATTTTTTCAGATGCCTATTGAAAAATAAAGCACAAACATAATACAAATTATTTTGTGTTTCTTGAAGTATTAACACAATAAATGTAAATCATTGGCTATGCTGTTCATCGACATTGACTGATTTTGACATAGATACAATGACATTCTAAAGCTCCAGGGTTCGTAGTTAAGAATACTGTTGCAACAGATACTGATTTACATTCGGCATTGATGATATTTTTGCAGTAGTTGTACTCTACTGCAGAAGATTAGGTTAAGGTTATCTTCATGTACAAGTCAGGCTTTTTTAGCTACACAGCAGAGTGATCTGTATCTTGATCCTGTAACTGCCTGAAATAGTAATATTAGGTTCCAAAGTTTTCCAAATGAAAGACATTTGTTAATGCCTACTGCAGATTATGCTACAAACAGTTCAGTAAACCTCCATCAAGTCACAAAGTAGTTAGTAAAAGTAAACACTATTTATATGGATTGCAACTTCATACACTGATCTTTTCTAGTCAAATCAAGTACACACTTAAAAGTTAAAATTAACAGTATGATAATAGAGATAACATCCAAACTGTTCTTCACCAGAGACTTTTCTTGTTATCTTTAACTAAAATGACATGTTCCTGGTGCTTATATGAAATTGTTTCCTACTGTTTGGCAAAGCCTATAGTATTTGTGCACAGATAAATTTTAATAAGCTTTATGTCTTAAAGTTGGAATGTCAGACTCTATAGAATGGGTTACAAATATTTCCCTAGGTAACTGTAAGTCAAAGTAAGAAAAGCCACTATGGTTTCAGAATTGGAGCACATAGGTGAGCAATCAAAAAAGAAGTTCTTCAGAGCAAACAGAACACAATGGAGTTCAGAAATGTCAGAAATACTTTTTTACTCCTTTCTTTTCAAGTTTGTAACTATTTAAAATATTGTCCCTATATGGAAATATTTTGACTATTTTTGATTGTAAAATTAAATTGCTTGAAGTAATAAATTATATTTAAAAGATTAGTTTTCTAGATTCAGTGTTAAAACTGCAAGTCAATATTCTAATTTATTATGGAGATAGCTTATATTTTTCCAAGCAAATTACACAATTAATCAAACTGAAAAGCAGGTGTATCCTCTTGTAAAAATATCCATCATATAGGACCATTTCCATTGCTGTCAAACCCTTTCAATATTTGATGAAGTAATTTTACCCCCTCCTTTCAAAAGACATTTCCTTTTATTATGTATCCTAAGATACTTTAACTAAAAACCTAAATCTGAATATTTCAATAAGGTTGTTTTATTATTCAGTAGATTCATGGAAATTTTACTAGGATGACAGAGAAAATTCTGCACCATTCTGTCTCCACTAATACAGGTACATGGCTTCAGCTGGCAATATTACTGGGATTAGCATAGAATGATGAAATATTTAAAGGAATTTTTTTTCCCTAAAATCTAATAAATCAAATGACTGCCAAGTGTCATTAAAGTGATGGTCTTTGACTTGAATATGCTTGTCATATTCAAATTTGAAAAGAAAGAGATGAAAGCCTGGAAAGGTTACTCAGTTTCAACTCATAACCTCAAGCACTCTACATTCACATGCATAAAAAATGAAATTGGCTCTATTGTCTAATTTCACTTCAGAAAGAACTCTTTTTCTTCTTGCACTGAACAGATGTATTAGCATCTGTATTTAAACTGGTATGCTGAGTGGTTTTGTTTGCCCCAAAGTATTTAACAGCTATGTCAGACTAGTTTGTACACAGACAGTAGTTTATGAATCCAGTCCAAATACAATATCCTGTATTTGTATTATAAAGTATTCCTTTTACATATCTTAAAACTTGTTTGACGTATTTAACACTTGTAATTGCATACTGCAGGCAAAGAATATTACAGTTTTTCAAGGACAGCTGGGTAAATCCAGGTATTCTGCTTTCTAACTTGTAAGAGAGAAAATAATTGAGTTATACTACTGGAAAATTGCAAGAAAAAAATAATACATTACTGTAGAGATTAACAGTCAGGAATATTTTAAGGCCTAGTTTTATTAATATTAAAAATGAATACAGCATATACAAAGGAGAACAGACAAAAAAAGATACAAATAAAAAACACAGAACTGCTTAAGAACAGCATAGCTACCATTTAATATTTCACTCCTAATACAAAATGCTTGCATTATGTAGCCACACTGAAAATATATATAGCATCCAGTATATGATAGGAATTATTTCTTAAACAACCATTTACATTTCTATGATCTAGAGTGCAGTATGTTGTTTAAATCTTTTCCTAAATTGTTAATTTTAAGCTTTGTCATTTATTAGGCACTATTTAAGTGCAAAATTGACAGTTTGCCATGATCAATTACTTCTCACAGATCATTCTACTTTGACAGTGATAAAACTAGTCCTTAAATTTAGTATTTCAAACAAAATATAGTATGAAAGTTCCTCTAACAGTAAGGCTGGACACATATAAGAAAACTAAATGCTTTCAAATACTGTCTTTGAGAAACTGTTTCAGTGCTTTCAATTCAAATTAGTAAAACAAAACATGGACAAGATACTTGGCCTATGTCAATATTCTTTTTTTGACCATTTAATATTGACTGTTTGTAATTAACACAACCCAGAGATTCAACTCCTTCAACAAGCTTCAGGATTCGGTTACGTACAAAATGCATTGGACATACCATCAGAATTTAAAGTCTCAATGTAACTTTTCTCATCTTCCTGATTCCTAACATTAAAAACCCCTTTTTTTGAATTCCATAAAAAGCCTTGACTGCCCTCTTCAAGAAGCTATATACTGCATATTTAGATTTCCTTTTGGTCACAATGAAATGCTAAGACTTTGATGTGAAATAATAACAGAACGGCAGCATTGAAAATGCCTTGCTTATAGGAACAATGTAGACAATGTCCTAGTTTCTAACTTTACCTAATCCACAGCTTTAACTAATGTATTGACCTTCAAAAGCTCAAAATAAAGGAAAGAGTTGTAAGATCAACTTGAATTCTGTATTTACCAGTGCTCAAAGGTATTTATGCTGAACTGCTTCATGCTTTATGTATTTATTTCCAGAGAACACTTATTCATAGTATCATAGAACAGTTTGGGGTGGAAAGGACCTTAAGATCACCTAGTTCCAACCCTGCTGCCATGGGCAGGGACACCTTACCCTAGATCATGTCACCCAAGGCCCTGTCCAACCAGGCCTGGAACACAGTCAGGGATGGAGCATTTGCAACTTTCTTGGGCAACTGCT
>WYDI02014282.1:0-13252 GCA_009867235.2 Psittacus erithacus | reverse complement strand
GTCACCCAAGGCCCTGTCCAACCAGGCCTGGAACACAGTCAGGGATGGAGCATTTGCAACTTTCTTGGGCAACTGCTCCAGTGCCTCACCCCTTCACAGTAAAGAACTTCTTCCTTATATCTAACCTGAACTTCCACTATTTTAGTTTAAACCCATTGCCCCTTGTCCTATCGCTACAGTCCATTCACTTGTTCCCTTCTATTGCAAGCAGACAGCACATCAGGTAAACTTTAAGTTATCGCCACATAATCCACGTAATTATCCATTTACTATCAGTACTTCAATGGCCATCAAAACTATTTGATTGACAAATACATTTATTGAATGTACTGAATGGCCAAATTTTTGTCATCATCATAATGTCAGAACAGAACTGCAAAGGAATGCTGTCACATGAATGCCAATCTAATTTATCTCTTCAGACACACAAACATCACTCACTAAGTATTTAACAGGTCAGCATCTTACATATACACACGAAAAATACATATTACAAAAAAATATTCTAGCCCTCAACTGTATGCAGTGACCTTTTATGTCAGGAACAACATCTTCTAATCTTAGATTTTCCCCACAATGCTACAGATTTAAGATTAGAAACAGCTCTCTGTTCCTTCTCCAAATGGATGGGACTTACAAAAGTGCATGCACTTTAGACTTTTGCTAAGACTTGGGGCAAAGAGATATCTCCTTTTTGGAGACGTGAAGGAAGGAAAGACACATATAATCTTCCCCAGCATCACTGGTCTTGCCATGTGCTAGGAGGAGAATTCAAAGGCACAAGGTTAGCATCAGAGAAAGATTCAGTGCAATCCCTTCAGCTCTGTCTGGAATTAAGAACACTCAGAAAAATCTCTCTGTGATGAGTATATCTCCGGTTGCTGCCATTTTATTTAGCGCCATTTTATCTAGAGTCCAAATCCGTCATTTTCAGAGCACGAATTCATCTTCAGTACCTTCAAACGTATGAATTACTTGCTACAGCTTGAGACAATTTAATGATGAAATATTGCCTCTTCAGTGCAAATCCATAACACAACCATCAATGCATTGATGTTATTCAGAAAAGACAATTTCTAATTCAGTATAAAAGACCAAACATTTTAGAAAATACAAAGTTCCTGAGGGACGTGAAGCTTTCCCACCACAACCATGACAACTATACATCTGAACTTAATGTCACATTTGCACTGTGCTCATAATACAACTTTTAATCACTTGAATAATATACTTTCATCCCTTCAATGGCTGGCCTCTCCTACCCTATCTGAAGAATAAACATAAAATTGTTCACTGTTGCTCCTCAAGTTAAATTGTTTTTAAAGATTTGGTTTTGCAACTTGCCTGTGGCACTGCCTCAACTGAGAGATTTTAAAGATAAATTGTTTCAAGGGTGAATAAATTAAAAGAAAAAACCCACAAATACAAACCCCAAAAACCCCAAAGAAGCAGATATATCTGGGGCTGTTTGCCCAGTGAGATAAAAATTTCTTTAACTCTGACTTTTATTTTTCTCCCCAGGAAATGGGGAAGGCTATATAAGCAATGTTGTTACAGTCCTGTACTAAGCAACACCGTCTCTATTGCAGACAGTCTAAAAGAGAAGACTTTATATTTCTTATAGTGCTTAGACACCCACAATTGATTATAGCAACAGATAAAATAAAAACCAAATACTATCCTTATAAAATCTCAAACCCAGTTAGCTACATCAGTACCGACCAGTTACAAAATTAAGTAGCTCAAATGCTTTGTAAACTTGCAGTTACCTTTCCTGTCAAAAGGAAGCATGATCCTGAAGTAAACAAGCATGAAAGAAAATTTCTTAATAAAGAGAAATACATACTTTGTATGGTTTTGGTACGCTAATATATGTCAACACATAAGTGACATCAATAAGGTGAAATAAGTAGCAGTGTTTATGTAAAAAATCTAAACAAATATAATAAGATTTCTGCTATTGTATATTCCTATGCATGCATTTTTTTTGTATGTAGATCAGACTTTTGGCTGGATTAAAAAAATAAACTGATTTTTAAAACCTGTATTTGAAAGTTAATCCATTTAGAAAAAAAGTACATAGTACAGGAAGAAGGAAGAACAATCAGTGTGGCATTTTCACTTGTTAAGAGTGCATCTGTAGTGAAAAAAAATATATCAAATTGGATATTTTTAATACAGCTGTTCTTTTTATTGAGAGATTTAATACTTAACATTTGATACTGTGTGTTCTCCTCCACCAATAAGGTATTGTGGGGGGACAATACAGACATGCAAAAGTTAATGGGGCTTGATTCTCTCTCATATTCCTACAGTGTGAAAAAAATTATGTTTGCTGACAGACATCATAGCTAATCAAAACTCAAGTTTAGTTTCAAATCCCATCCTTTGCTTTTTAGAACTCCAGTTAAAAAAAACCCCTCTGTTCTAATTGTAAAGTTACCGTAACTTACCTTCACATCAGTGAGCTCTGATAAATATAGTCTCTCAAGTAAGCAACTGAGGAGCATTCACATTCATAAACACAAAAACTATCACCAGGTAGGTTAAAAATGGCTCCTGCTGATGCTTTTCTTGTGGGCTTATCTACCCAGCTTTAAACCTGACTTTCTACTTGATTTAATGTTCTGACTCATTAGTTTTATTTGTTCCCCAATAACTGGTGGGTTACATAATGACTTAAGATTCTGCTGTTTTGTATAATTTTAAAAATTGTTTTTGGGTTTTCTTGGTATTAATTCTCCCTCTTCTTTCAAGAAAAATGACTTGCAGTACATGCTTCTAATTGCTAGTTCAAAGTATATTTGACAAGTGCTAGAAGCTGTAAATCCACCATTCCAGCGTACTGCCTATTCAAACTAGACTCAGAATAATTTAGGCTGGAAAAGACCTTTAAGATCATCGAGTCCAACGTAAACCTAACAGTGCCCAATCCACCACTAAACCATGATTTAAATAAACATTGCTTCATTTTCGAAGCAATTTTCCTTTTGGCAATAAACAAATACAAGTGCCCTTGGTTAAATAAATATCTGTCTTCAAAACAAAGCACTGCTTTTTCTTTTTAACTGCTGTCATCTCAAACTTCATCAGTGGCAAAAGACAACTTAGGTCTTTCCTAGATTCTTTGAACTCCTCTTTTACTTTAGTTCCTGTCTTATAGTGACCATAATAGCAAACCATCACCTTAAAGACGGAGAATGGCAAATGCTCCTTTATAGTCTTAGGCCTACAGTAGTCTTTGACAATATTGACTTGTTTTATTAAACGTTCCAGTTCCCCAGTTACTTATAGAAAAAAAGCACAAAGCAACTAAAGTTAGATCTACGCAAGAGTCATAGAATACGAAGGATTAGTATATCTGGCAGTGTAAAATCAAGCCAACCCAGCAACACAGGGTAAAATTGAAAACCTGAAAACTTAGTTCTCTAGATTCAGATTACATATTCACAGAATAAGACAGTTTAAGAAAAGCACTAAGCATGCAGAAATCTCTCTGAAGTACACAAAAAGTATTCAAATCCTGCAGAAAATAAAGAGAAATCAAGACAGCCAAAATTTAAAACTGCAACATACATATTTTTCTTTTCTTTTTTCCCCAATGAACGCAGGTATCTCATAGAAGGAAATGCACTATTCAAGTAATTGTACAAGAAAGGCATAATAAAAGGAAAAATATTTATTGCTTTGCTATACATCAACTTTATACTTTAAACCTTCTCACCTTTGCACAAACATGTTTCAATGACCAACAGAACCACAAGCAATTGGTATTGCTTTTTAATTGTGTTTAAGAGAAATTTTCATGTCAAAATTAATTTGACTCTGAGATCTTAATTTACGGGAACTGATAATGACAGTTTTCAGTATCTGCTATTTGTGCAAGGTAATGTGCTCACAGTATCTGCAACTAAAAAGAGAGATGTAAACACGCCTATAGAAAAAACGGGAAAACCACCACACAGTTTTTGCCAGTAATTGCCTTATAGGCACATTTTAAGTCAACTTGGAAGCTGATAGCAGTAATTTTTATTGTGCTAATTGAATACTATATTATCTCCTGTAAGGATAAAGAGTAGACATGGGGGTGAAAGGGAGCAGGAGATAGAAGAGAAAAGATTTTATTTTTTTTATTTTTATTTTTTTTAATATATAGACCATGCCAAAGAAAATGCAAATTCCCAGTTTTGATGTCTATTTTGAGGATTTGAAACAAGGCTTTTAATCAATGTATTATACATCAATTTGATAATGTTAACTTCTGATTATTCAAATGTATGAAATATTCATAGAGAACTGTCCAAACTTTTACATTTCTCAGACTTTTCTCTATTAATTATCATGCCTGGAAGCTTTTTAGAAAAAGCAGCAGCCATCAGCCTGACTGAACCTGACAAGCTAGCAAGGCCCAATTACACTGGCACTCTGTGGCACTTTGATGTACTGGAAACGAAAAGAGATAGGGGCAAATTGTATAGCACATTATGTTAATGACTTGATTTAATCCAGCCACTAAACTTTATGTAGCCTGTTAAAAAAGATGCTAACACTAATTACGCCACTTTGGAAAGGAAAGAAGGGGACAAGCATTTCATACCGACAAAGTGAAGCTCATAAATGTTGTAAATGAAATGAAACAAAATGAAGTAATCTATGATTAATTATACATCATAGACAAGAAGAAAAGAGAAAGAAGTAAGTGGTACAGCTAAGTACTGGAAAATCTGTTAGATACCCTTTATGATCAACATATCTAAGAAATAACCATGAACTGTCTAATTTGCAACATGCAAAAAAGGAACAGTATGATCTCAAATGGCTTAAACAGTTTGGCATACAACTCAGATTAATAGGATAATTAGCATAACAATCTCTAAAAATCGCAAGTCTTATTTACAGTGCTTGATTACCAGCAGGATATTTATCTCAAAAGATAAAAGGCAGTGATTTTTAATCTTAAAAAAATACAAATTCAATCATAATTTTCACATGCTGTGTTCTATAATTAACCCAAGATTTCAAATATAGCAATGTCTATTTTGACAATACAATTTGTATCGAACATGTTGTCTTAATAGCTTATAGCTTTTACTGTTGTATCTACCCTTCTTGAACATGCACTTTGTTACCAGAGAAACAGATCAATGGAGAGAAGTAGAAATTAATGAACTAAAATGCACCTACACTCAAAATCCTCTCAGAAGTGTTCTTAAAAAGTTTTGATAAAATAAAATACAGGATGATGACAGATGTGGATCAACCGTATTACAGTTTGACTTAGTGATCATAAGTAGCAGTCACTTTAGTTCTCAAAATTACAGGTGAAATTTTTTTTAAGATTTTACCTACAAACAATGCAATTCTGTCTTCAAAAGTACCTTCTGTGTCTTACTGCAGCATATATAACAGCTTTTTGAAATCCCTTCTACAACTTAAAAAAAAGGCGCAATAATTCTCACATGAAACATTGCTTCAGGTTGTTAGTTACTTTGCAAGATGTCACACAGCCTTGAAGAAAGGATAAAAAAAATAATAAAAACCAAAGTACCTCTAGGCTATCCAATTGCAGAACATTAAAGAAAGTTAGGACCAATATAACAGTACACCCTGGTCCTTTAAAAGGAGGCTAAGACAAAGCAGAGAAGTATTAACTGTTAGAATTTTAAGCGCTAGTTTCGTATTTTCTAAGATTGTTCAGTCAGTGCTAGATCTAAAATGTAGAAAATGTTCTTACTTTTTAGAAAACTACAGTATTGAACTTACTCTACGTAAATTTTCCAAATTCGTATTATGCTGTGTTATTCTGTATATATAACTTTAAACTCATCAGTTGCTGGCTTTGACTAAGCCAAGAGAATATTATTATGGTACATGCCCACAAATAACAATACACTGAAGTGACTGAATCCTGTACCTGTACAAACCTTATTGAAAACAAATGGTCAGTTCTAAAACTATTGGGAAGTTAGGAATAAAAAGAAATATATGGATGAACTAACAAACATATGCAAGGTTTGTATGTTATTAACAACCTCAAGCTTATGCAATTGCCATTTCAATAACATTCAATCAAGTCAACATACTGGGATGAAGCACAGTGGGTAGCTAAGCATTACAGATTTACGACAGGCCCCGACAAGTGATATTATCCTCCTCTTCCTTAGAAAGCACTGCAAGAAGCAGAAAAAGCCCATTTCCCAGCCTAAAGGCAACAGGTAGAACTCAACAAGACTAAGCTCGTTAGACATTCACATTACAATAGTTATCTTTTGTTAGGCAGATTTTGTGCAGGACTAATATTTGACTTTGGATTGAAACTAATTAGAAAAGTCTAATTCTAAGTGTGTAGGACAATAGTGGAAAAGATGACAACAAATTTCCGCATTAGAAAAACACCTATAAATCACATGCACAATATAGGCACATTAACTTTTCTTTTTCTTTGTGGAAAGGTGTCTACTTAAAATGGAAACAGGAAAACACATTCATTGAAAATGGCTTTGAATCTAACCTTAGCTATAAGCAATGCTACTCTTAGAGGGCATTAAGTTTAAAATATTTTTCTTAGACTTACTATATAATTGCCATAAATACTTTGACTTACCTGTTTAATATTCTTGGATAGGGGACATGAAACAATACAGTCATCGCTGTCAGTTATTATTGATTCAATGGCATCATTTTCTTGTCTATTATCTTGATCTGCAAAAATAGAATCAATACAGTTAACCCCCCCTGTATTTGCAGTCCATCTGAGACATTCTGAGAAACCTGAGAGCAATATATTTGCTTTTCTAATAAATAAAGGGTAAGTGCCAGGTAAATCTTCTCTTCCTTGCAGAAGAGTAATACTGGCAAATCAATGACCTTTACAGTCATCTAAACTGTGTATTTTTGTGATTTGCTACAAAAAATAGTAATTTTTCCTGGATGAAAGGTGATGACTGGAATGATATAAGACTTGTGATGAACTGAAATATGAACAACAGTTAGCTTTATATAAGAATATGGCCTGAATTTGTGAATTTCCTCGGACTATGTTGAACATTCTTCTTTACATGTGCATGGTGTACTTTTTTTTTTTTTTAAGTAGATTTGTATAAACGTGTTTTATTTTCTAAAGCATTTAGGTCTCTTCTCTGGAGAGAATTACTTATAAACACAATAGTATTCAACATCATGTTTTTCCAATTTTTCTAATGAATTCTTATGTGGAAACTGCAAATAACTGAACATAAAATTTTAGTATCTTGCTTGTGCTTCAAACTTGGTACCACTGACTTGGTTTATTTAAACGATAAACATTTGAAACTTGGAGGTAGAATAGGATGACCCGGCTTTTATAATCTTCAAATAAATCTGCCTCTAACAACTTTATGTCACAGATGTGATAATAAATAGCACCCCTCTCACTGTCTGAAAGGATTTCCAATATCAGCACTGGCTGTTACCTGCAGACAAAAGGAGCTTATTCATTAAAATATTCTTTAGAACAGCACAGTTCTAAGGGAGAATATAAAGACATTTAAAATAGAAGCCAGGTTTCCTTTAATATTTTATGAATCTAGGTCAGATACCAGATTTTTGCATTCAATTACAACACAGTTTCCATTTGGGAAGAAAATAACACCACCATATATACCATATAGCTTCAGCTATAAAGTACACCAGAATACAATTTCTGTCATGAAGCTTCTCATAATGAGGCAGCTTCCACTGCTAGTAAGAATTGCTTAAGAAAATTCAGAGACATAGATTTATCAAGAAAACGCAGTTACTTAGTCATAAAAATGAATTCTACCTTCTGGTTCCAATTCTTCAGTTATTTCTGTCTCATCTCCAGAGGTAACTGAGCTTTGGTTGGCCAACTGTCCCTCTGACAGATGTGAGGGGTCATCTTTTTCCTGTTGAATTTCTTCAGCCATCTCCTTCACTATATCATCTGCTAGCCTTTCTTGTTTAACCTTGTGTACCACATGCTATATAAAAATAGATAAACTTACAGTCTTTGTAACGCTCATGGAACAGTAAAAGTTACTGAAGTTCACAACTTGAAGAAAGTTATGGCTCACATTAATTATACATAGCCTTTAAACAATTATATTGCTTATGCAGTGCAGGAAACAATGAGTTGTCAAATTCAGTAACAAATAATTGATACAGAAGACAAAATTCTCTAATGATGCACATTTGTGAAAACATAACTATTATAATAATTTGGTACCTGCCAACATATATACAGACTGTTATATTTCCATATTAATTTATATTTCAGCTCCTTCAGTCTACAAGACTCAGCCTAAAAAACCCAAACCAAAGCAAAACACCACCACCTTACTCAGTTAGCAATTTTACAACATAAATCATACAGTATTTTCTATTTCAAAAGCAAACTGAAATGATACAAAAGAGAACTGGCTTTGCTACAAAATGCAAACATGTTATCTAAGGTAACCTATCTTTAGTGCATAAATTACTCCAAAATAATTTTATTCTCTCCTCTCTCTTCAAGTACAATTACATAAAATACTACCTCATGAATAGATATAACATTACAGACATGGCATCTTCCATGGAAATTTACTGGAGACCTATGCATTGTTCATTATCCAACAATTCTCCTCTTGGACTGAATTTTCCAGAGACACTGATGCCTCACTTTCCACCCTCAGAATTCATGAGAAAACTTTCAGCTATTCACAGAACAATCAGATTTTCCAAAAAAGGGCCTGAAGAGTTATTTCTATTCTAACACATTTGGAGCCACACAAAGCAAAACAATGTTAACAAACACTTATGAGTCTTACTCTGTAAAGATTCTCTTGGAAGTTTTCAAGCTGTAAGGAACTCACTTTATGTCTCCTTTATGCTCCTCCTTGGCACAGATGGTATGTCATACCAACTGTGTTTTAGGCAATGTTTGGCCATTCTTCTTCATTTATCCATTTCTTCTTCATTCCACCCCCCACCCCTCCCCACTATATAATGGTAATTTTGAGGAAAGACAAAATAAACTTCATCCAAACACTGAAAGAAGTGATGAGATTCCTCCCTTTCTAATGGCAAAAAAAGATTGTCATCACAAGGAATTATTTTTTTCACCTTTCAGAGATGTTTCTGTGATCTTACTTTACAGTAGGTTTTTTTTTTTGATGCATGGCTGAAGAAATAACATATGTGTGGAGTTCAAATGCAATGTATTACATAAACCCACGAAACCTGAATAATCTCATACCTCTGAAACACTTGGAACTCTTGAAGCCTCCATTTTCTGTGCAAGTTCCATGTTATTTTCAAGAGAGCCCTAATTTGTGGGTGAAATTAGGGGAAACCTTTAATATACAGCAGACAACACACAAAAGTAAGTATAAATTTACAGGCGAAGAAGTGTTTGGACAGGAAATTCTGTCCTCCTTTGCTTTCCTGCATTAGCACTGCTGCGTCTATCCTCTGCTGTAACATCTGCCTGTGAGGCTGGACAATTCTGACAAATAGTTTGGGCAAATCAAATACTCATTCCACTGACTAGTGAGTCTGCCTTTCCAGAAGCAACTATTTGCTTTGGCATGTGTTACATTAATATCCAAGAACTAGGTTCTCTGCTATTCGGAAAACAAACAGGAAAATGAAACAGACTGTTCCTGTTCAGTTTTAATCCGTTGAATTTCTAATTCTCACATATCAGAGAAGCACCATCTATTTCATTATTTAGTTCCAACATTATTTTTGCCTCTAACCAGGCACTGAGGCTTGAATTTTTAAAACATGTAGGGGAGCTGCCCAACCAGTAATGAAGATTCACTATGGAGACTGAGTAGCTGTCTCCCTCAGAAAATCCTAGTTTGTGAAAAATTGTCCAGCTTTGAGAAGTTACTGTTTGAACAGCTCAATAGAAATATGCTGTGCATAACTTTATGGCAAACACTGCATTTTTCCATATCTAAGCTTTCAAAAGATTTCACCAATATCTGAGTTATTATTATTTTTTATTTAATAAATATGAAAGATCTACTTAATTCTTATTTCCAGTCTATACTGCATGGCTCAAAACAACGTTCTAGTTATAGTAAACTAAACAATAGCAGAACCACCTGTGAATTGTAAACTGATGTTAACATAATTTTCATTGTATGTGTGATCCCAGATGATGAACTGTGTCAAATTGTGTATCATGTTAGCACAACACTCAGTACCTGTTTGGATCAAGCTGGTTTCTTGAGCCATTTTTATGTCCCTGCAAGTCGTAGGCTGTACAAAGACACTTAAATTAATAAGCCAGACAGCTGAGAAACACAGCGTGCAGACAGCTGATTTGTGCTACTAGCATCTGTCCTGTTTATGAAAGTTGAAGCTTGTAAGCTGTGGAGGATACCAACCAATTCTGAGGCAGTCACACAAATATCCCTGCACTGTATCCCCCACCTACATGCAGTACTATGATATCATTCATTGGCTGGGACATCCTAGTCTTGTCCTGCTAAAATAATTAAGTGTTCTCGATTATTAGCTCTATGAATTGTCCACACTGAGATATTAGTAGCTTTTCTTGCTTCAACATGCATGAGAAAAATACTTAAACTTACTATCATCTGTTTTGTACCAAGATCCAGGAAAGATACTTTCTTCTCTGTTTGAGCTGCACACTGCCTCCGTTTGGGTGTTGGTTTCTGTAATAAAATAAACATAGCTGAAGACCATTTATTGCCATATTCTAATCATCTTATTTTAGAGATGGTTAGAAATAAATTTTGAGGAATCTCAAATTTTCTCAAAGCCAAATCTAACGGCACTAAACTCAATCCTAAACAGGCAAAATGAGGTAGATGCTGTTTGAATAAGCAAAACCTCTACAACTAGAAATACCTTTCAGAATTCAGCCACAAAAGGATATAAAACTCTACAGAGCATCTATGGAATGCAATATGAGTTCCAGGTAAGAAACAACTGTAGGACTCAAGTTAGTGGTATCATGCATGTGGCAGAATGATTTATTATTATCCTTTATGGAGTGCTTGATTTCTTGTGTAGGCTTAGTGTACCTTTGACACCTTACCTTATGCCACTCCCCTTGGAAAATTTTAACACAGAAACAAGACTGTTAATAGTTGCAAAATTAAAAAAAAAATAATCCGTAATTAGTTCTGTCATGATATTATAATACAAAGACAAAAATAATAAAGTGGTTTATTACTCTTCATGCTTTGCTTTTTAAATAGAGATTATCCTCCATTTTCACTGATTTTAACATACACACACACACAAAATCTTTACAGTACTTTAAATTTATGAGTGATTTTTAAGAAGCGATTTGGTATTAGCACTATGCCCCAGACACCAGAATAACAAAGAGCATAGTGCAGATACACCTATGTATCTGTATATATAGTTTGGGTCTTGCTGCTTAAGAATTGTTTTGGCTCAAAGCTACTTCAGCTGATTAGGTTCTGTCTCAGCTTTTAGGAGACCACATTAAAAATAGCTGATTTCATGACTGTCATAAATTTCAAGCACACCCCTGAAGTTACACAAGCATGTGACCACATTTTATGCGGGTCATCTACATTGAAAAGAGAATGAATAAGCACTAAATTTATAGGGAAGACATTTAATGAATGTTATATCTCCTCCCTTTTCCCCTCACCCTTTTGCTAATCAGCTATTTACCAGTATAAAAGACTTTAAAAAGTTTTGGACACAAGAATGGTTTTACTTCCCAAAGGAAGTTGAAGATGGTAGCTATAGAAGTATTCGTGCTATGTATTTATTTTACAGTAAGGACAAATCCTGGTCACTGGGGAAAAACTAAATGACTTGCTGTAACAGCTCTTTTATATCTCTTAACTTCTGTGAGTTTGTTAAATTACTTACTGTCACCAATGAAGTAAAAGAAGGAGAAGGGACTGGAGTCTGAGTTTTTTGCTCAGCTAGTAATTTAGTTGCCATTGATTTCTCATTTTGAATGTAATTTCCTAAGTCTGCAGCCATTGTTAATCCACTTGGTGGTAGGTAGACATGTTTCCATTTTAATTCAACGGTGATGGTACCAGCAACATGTCTTTCAGAATCTGTTAGTTCAAAAAAACCTGAAAACAAAATGTAAATATCTTCTCTAAATTATTTTATTCTATACCTATACAAGAAAACGCAATGCAAATCTGAATGGGATTCAGGAATTAAGTGCCTTAAAAGTCTCAGTTTTAGAAGCCAATAGTGTAAAAATGCCCAGTATAACACTGTGGACATTCAAAATACAGAATTTAAAAGGGATTGGATTGCTGAGTTAGTTCAAGATGTCCTGCAGGTTCCTCAGATAATCCAATGCCAGATTACATTGTTATTGACATCTTTCAAAAGATCTAAAACATTTTCATATTTTACTAACTTTTGTTAAAGAAAATGCAAGTTTTAAAAATCTGTGAGTAGCTAAACCTACCAAAGAAAAAACACACTAAATTCACTTACAGATTTTATCCTATTCTCCATTTACATTGAATAATTATAGAACCGTAAGTTTAAATTATTTTACAGCTGGCAATAAAATAATTAAGCAGCTTTTATATTATAAACACCATATTAACTGATATCAACTTGCAGGGAGCAGTTGATGCACTGAAGGCAGAGATGCTATACACACTGTAGAAAAATGGCCTGATGGAAACCTCATGAAATTTGACAAACCAAATGCAAAATCCTGCATCAGCCCAGGAGCAGCCTCAAACAGCAGCACAAGTCTGGGGGCTGACTGGCCACATGCAGCCTTGCAGAATAAGAGCTGGTCCTGTTTTGACAAACACAAGCCAGTGAAGATGGGTCTGCAGCAAAGAATGCTAACTTCACCCTGGCCTGTATTAGTAAAAAGGCAGTCAAGCAGGTCCAGAGGTGTCACAATTTCTCTCCAATACCTATGAGATGGCACTTATAATACTATGTCCAGTTTTAACCCCTCCAGCACAAGACATTGGCATTCTGGAGCACGTCCAGTAGAAGGCTGCAGAGAACTTCAGGGCAATGGAGCACATGACATAGAGGAGGCTCAAAGAAGTGATCTGCTTAACTTTTAGAAGAGAAGGCTGAGTGGGGATCTTACTGCCACCTAACAGAAGGGTGAGAAAAAGACTGTTGTGGTTTAAGGCCTGCCACGCAGCCCACTCACTCACCTCCCCCCTGCTTCCTCAGCTCCCAGAGGGATGGGGAAGAGAACTGAAAGAATACAACTCCCACAGGTTGAGATAAGAACAGTCTATTAACTAAG
>WYDI02014281.1:0-38557 GCA_009867235.2 Psittacus erithacus | reverse complement strand
TCATTATTATTATTGGTGGTAGCAGCAGTGGTTTGTGTTATACCTTAGTTACTGGACTGCTCTTATCTCAACCTGTGAGAGTTACATTCTCTCAGTTCTCCTCCCCATCCCTCCAGGAGCTGAGGGAGAAAGGGGGGGGGGTGAGTGAGAGACACTGCGGCTGGGCTTAAACCACGACAAAAGGGTAGTAAGAGCAAGCTTAGAAAAAGATTCATATTATCCTTTCACACACTAACGAGGCATTCTTAGTGAGGCACAACCACTACATAGGGAGACCTTCAAAGACTTCCACAAATTGTATCTGATTAACTTCATCATATTATATTAATAAATGTATTACTATCCCTATTTTCTAAAAAAAAGGAAACAGGGAATCAGCTGCTTTGCACAAGATCAAAGATGTCTTTGCACAAGGTCAGAAACGATCTTCATCTAAAATATGATTGAGATTATAACACAGGACTTCAAGCACTCTCTTCAAAGCTCTCCACTGAGGCAAGTGGGGCACTTCCACTATAGAGTCCTTGTGCAAAGGCGCAGATGACAAAGGTATGGATGTCAACGCTAAAAGGTAGCATTCAAACCCAGAAAAAAACAAGCAAGACTGTTTATTTCCCAAAGCAGACACTTCTAATCCATACCCTGCCATTCCAAGTTTTGTGCAAAATCCTCTGAAATATGGCAAGGGTCTGTAGTGTGCAGCACATTGCACAGAGACAACATAACTTGTTTTTTCTGCAAATTCTTGCCACCTAGGAACGCTAAAATGAGCTTTCATTCTAGTCACTTAACTTCCAATACTTTAGCTCAGAGGGGGGAATCTTCCATCAATTCAAGTTGCTTTGCTTTAATGAATTGTATTTTACAGTAGATGTTCAATCTTAGTTTTTTATGTTAGCTAGAGATAAACTTGGAAGATGTTGGAGAGTTCTTTCAATTTCCAGGCATACTGTGTTACTGTAACTGGGTTTATTGCTGCAGCAAACATCCAGATCTTACCAGTGGCCACAGCTAGCTTCCCTAAAGTGTTCCAGCATTTTAGAATACTGCTAGACCACAGTAAGAGCTCAAGGAAATTTATCACTTTGTCATCACTTCATATATGAATGCAGTATTTTATCAAATATCCCATGGATAGACTTAATTTCTGTTAGTGAGCTTTCCTTAGAAAACCCTCACAGAATTCTGTGATAGATATGTACAAAACGTGTTTTTACCTAGCACTCAAAGTATTAGTGGGTATGTATTTGGTAAAAACCTAAATTCACTGCACAGTGCAGATCATTATAGCTCTCACAATTTCTTATTTACTTATATATATACTAAGAATAAAGACACAAATTATTTTAAGAGGTGTTTGAGAATCTGTACAGCTTCACAGGTACTCTACACCTATTCAGTATGCTCAGACCTGCATTTTATTACAATGAGGTAGATTCAGAAGGAAGCCCTACCATTTCCTTGTCTACTGCATGATGCTAGAGGCTGGAACTGAGCAGCTAGTAAGAACGCACATCGAGTTTGCCCAGCCCTGTCAACAGCTGGAGAGGTAGCTGTGTTACACAGCAAACAAAATCAGCATGGCAGCTTCGAGTCTTTAAACTGTGCTGACAAGAACAATTGAGCAATTTATAATATCTCCTGGCTGGTTTTCAGAAAGGACTGGGCTCTGATTACTTATTCAGAGTCTTTTGTACAATTAGTTTGCAGGCAATATAATTTTCTCACTTACTCTTTAATAGAATCATGCAGCTCTGGCTGATGGAGTAACAGTGTATATGTAAAACTCTTGCCTGAAGTGCCAGGGGATAATTTGTATATTCCTTTCAGCAGCATAATGGACTTTTACAGTTTGGCAGTTAAAGGGCTGAGCAATGTAAATTAGGATGACGTTTGAAAATAAAAATATATGTCAAATCTTCACTCCCCAAACATGCTGCCCTGTGCTTTAATACTACAATGGGATTTATGCCAACCCAAGTCCTCTTTCTCTCTCTTATTTTAAAAAACAGTTCCCTTTTTTTACTAACTTGCTAAACTTTACTATCTCAGGCAAAATATAAGAAAACACTTAAAACACACTGTGCCTATTGAGAGCAATGGATTCACTAAAAATATGATGCCATTACATCTTGAGATAGCAGGTGAGTCGCTAATAATTATGCTGTATAACAGGCTTGCTGGTTTTAGACACTTCACTGTCAGATCTTCACACACAGCTTGAGGATAAGTGGGCCAAGATACCTTTCTTTCTTCTCACAGATGAGGTTTGGAGGTTACCTGAATGACATGTGAAGTCATAATATGATTTTTATAGTACAGAGACTTACTTAATGGCTTTACAAACAAGCCAAACGAGTGGACTTTGCCAAGGTTCTCAAAACCATTTTGGCCATTTCTTGCATGGAACTGGTAAGCAACGCTCAAGGTAACAGAAGATGAGAAGGGAGAACCATGATGAAGAAAAGGCCACTAAAAGCACTGGGTCTTATGCCTTAGCATCTTATCCCAGATGAAGTTACTCTCATCAACAGTTACAACTTTACAGCCTCACAGGTATCAGGAGTGCAAAGCTGGCTCTAGAAACTGGCTCCAGTCCATGGGACAGGCTGAAACAGAGGTCTCTCTTTTCCAGAAATACTGACAAGAATAGAAGCTGCAGACAGCAATTCTTAGCAGAAGCATTATTTTCCTTTTCACACTGCAACATTTGATACTATAACACCAAAGATGTAAAAGGATTGCTATGAGCTAATGCAATATGCTCAGAAAATCTTTGGACAAGCATAAGACATGAGGATGACTGAGATACAGGGTGAAAACATGTCTGGAAAGACAGGCCATGAGCCACTTATAAAAACAGGAGGAACGTCAAAGAGATGAGTATTGAAACTTTTGCCATGTAGGAATGTAGGTCCAGAAGAAAGAACAGAAAGGAAAAAGAAAAAAAAGTAAACCAAAAGAGGGGAATTATTTATTCCTGCAGTGTCACAATTTTATGCTATAATCAGCTCACAAAACCATGTATCAGTATCTCTATCTATATTCAATAATGCCCCATTTTTCTCCCAGACTTTCTCTTTGAGCTTCTGTAACCTGCTACCCTTTTTCAAACACTTGTATTTAAAAAGCAAATGTTATTGTTCTTAATAGAGGCTATTGCACCACTGGATTTCAGTCTTTCTGCAGTAACATTTACCTCAGGTACCACCACCATTCTTTTTTCCTGGGTGACAGACCCAAGGGAATACACCTGCTTGTCTGTGGACTCTGGAAAATGAAAGGTGGCCAGGATTAAAGCTGTAGGTCCTCTGAGAATTAACAAAAGAGAAGTCTTTTGAAGAGAGACCGAAGAATCTAAACCAACACAGAGTGCACTACAGTATGTGAGGTCACTTTTTGATATATAACCCAGTCAGAACAGAAAAGAATAGCTCCTGAGTGTTGTGGTTTAAGAAAAACTGAGAAGTGGGTGCTTTTGGAAATAAACAATAATGGACTAACTTGGGGAAAGAAGGATACAGAAAAAGTCCCAGATGGACTTAAAAACATCTGTGATGTTTAGAGGTGTTAGCAAAGCTGAACTGAGGAAAGTAAAATTACTTTCTCTCAGGTTAAAGTTTCGGCTCCTGCAGATTCCCTTTCCCCACTCTGCAGTGAGAACTCACCTGAATTTAAGTATAAGTAAATATTTTCACAAGTACGAGTAATCTTATCGATAAGGTTTCAGAAATGGGGTCAGGTTGCAATGAGGCTGGATTCAAACCTAACTGAACCCAGTTTGTGCTGACAAATCCTTTGATGGATTCACCTGATAGACAGCTCTATGAATTATAGACCTATGAATTCTCCTGCATGTCATCTCCAGATGATGTTGACTGTACTCACCATTCTTCGTGACTTCAGAAACAATACTGCACAGGCAGAGGTACAGAACATGGCTCCTAAATATCTCAAATATATATATTTTTAATGGTAGGACGATATATGAAGAATTATGTTTACGCCTCTGTTCCTTGCGTTGCCTTTCCTGTTACAATAAGAAAATCAGGAGAAGCAGCTAGTGTGTATATATATAATAAATACATTGTTTAAGATGGTATTTGACAGACTGACATAGCCACCTCAAAAGTACATTTTAAATGAAATTACGATATTGAGTTGCTTAAAAGAAACCAGTGTATTATGTTACTGAACTATAATATATTCAGAACTTTTAAAATGTAGGATTTATTTTTTTTCTTTTATTCCTAGAAAGCCACATGAACGGAGATTTAAAATGAAAATGTAAACATGATGCTAGTTCATCTGACTACATGACATTTTTGCATCAGACTGTAACGTCATGCAGATGGGTTTCCGGCATAATGAAAACCACTGTGATTTTCAGTATGAGGCACTACCACTGCAGTCAACTTCTTTATCTTCAACGGAAATTAAGGGAATCTGGGTCATCTTAAGAGAGAATCAATGCTTTGAAGACACAAACAGAACTGATCTTCTGCCACCTGGGAGTCACTGAAGAGTTGTCCAAGTCAGAAAGGCAGAACCTTCTATATTTTGTTCCTACTGGTATGTTATCTAGGTTGATTTTGATACATTCTACTAAGGTAGCATGGAAAATTGTCATTGCTTGTTTATGAGCACAAAGAACATCTCAGTCTGTAAAGCTGCAAACCAAACACTGAAATGAATCACTTGCTGAGTCTTCAGGTCTCTAGTTTCGAATAGACAGAGCTTCATAAGTAGGCAGGAAGCTTTCAGAGATGTTTATAATAGAGATCCAGCCCTAATTTTATATAAGTATAAACAGCTTATCAGAAAGATACGCAGCTTATAAACAGTACTTGTAGACGGGGTGTGTGTATATACACATATCTATATGGTACACATATACATATATACACACATACATATGTACATGCACACACACACATATATATACACACACCCTATACCAGTACTATTTGTAAACAGCGTATCTGATTTTTTCTCATGGGTTTGAAATAGCCATGCCCAAAACAGGATGCTTATTCTTATTTCCTAGTAATCTATATGCAGCATACAACTTACAAGGCTCTAAGGAAAGCAGAGATAGTAAAAAGGACAGAACCATCTGTACATTTCTAAACTTCTCTCTGGTTTTCAGATTTCAGTGCAGTTATATTTTATTGGCTCACCTTGTTTGGCTGCCACAGTTATGCAATGGCATTATGACAGGACCAAAAGACATGTTGGAAGGAATTAAAAATACTCGCTTCCTAGTTAGGCACAGAGAAATCAGGGGAAAAGGGAAGATAGCTATCACTGCTTACTTAAAATCCCCTTTGAAAGAAATGCTGATACACAGACTTTCACTTATATACGGAAGTGAATGATTTAATCAGGTAATGATGGATTCATGTGACATTTAGTGTTAGGTTCAATGGAAGGCTGGCATCTTTGCACCAGAACCAAGGTCCAAAGACTACTGCATCAAGATGTAAGCCTCCGCCCTACCTTCCAATAAAAAACCCTTATAATTTTAGCTGCTAGTAAAGATGCTGAAAACTCTCACTTAATTTCCTTCCATTTCCTCCACAAAAATGATGCGTAGTATTATAGGAGTCAGCTTTGAGAGTTGCAAATTAATCTTTGGAAGCCACTTCAGTCATGGCCAACTTCGAAACAAACTTTAGGTTCCCTTATCTGAATTTACCTAGGTAGTCTCAACTTTCCTGATTAAAAACTTGATTTAAAACCAAACAAAAAAAAAAAAAAAAAGCATTTATTGCAAAGCATTTGTACATTTACAGATCCAGTTGGCTCAGTAATGAGTAAACACTCTATAGAGAGTTGAAAAACCTGAACGCTAAAGGGAGTAAAAACAACTGTGAGCAGCCAAGAAGGTGAACAAAGTACCAAGCAGTTTAATCTAGTTAAATCTAGTTTAGGCAGGCTTTGCAGACCACAGGAAGTACATTACTGCAGAACTAACTGTGGAGCTGAAGGCATAAAATGAGATGACCGTCTTGGTGAGTTCACATAATCACACAAAAGACAACAGTATTCCCAAGACGGAATATTTCTTGCTTGTTTTAGCAGACATGGACAGGCAACAGCTCTTAGGGACAGTTACTGAATGAGACAGTGAGGGTATGATTTCAGGGCTACTTACTACCTATGGCTTTACTCATCCTGTGTATAAACATAAGATTTCTGTCTCAATACTGCTCATCCAACAGTTTTTTCCTTAAAAAATAAACATATAAACAAAAGAAACCCCAAACAAACAAACCAAAGCCCAAGAACAACAAGGGCTATTGAATGCAAAATGTTTCAGCCTTCGTGGGAGAACGTTAAACACTGTCCAAAGGAAGCTCTGACATATTTGCAACAAGCCTTATTAGGAAGGCAACCTATCAATACCTAGGCTTTTCACACTGCCTTTTCATGCTAGTTTAAAGAGTCCAAAGATGACAATCCTGAAGATTTAAAAGGAGGAAGCAAGAACATTGTCAAGATGCAGGCCATTACTTTAGAAAGATGAAGGCTAAAAACCAAAACAAAGTAGTAAACTGTCTTTGAATCTCTAAGTCCCATTATCCTCCTACTGAAAGCAACAATACCATTTCAATCTGCTTGAAGAAATATTTAAGTTACAGGCACTGAAAAATTCCATATTATTAATGCAAAATGTGTACTTACTGGTCTTTATGATAACTAAGCAAATAGTTATAACTATTTGCATGTATTTGCACTAAATAGTCACCACAAAACATCTACTAAAGTACAAGACCTCTGTGCTGAACACAAGACTTTGCACCCAGCTGACAAGTGAAAAAGCTGTTTTGCTCTCAAATGAACATTTGGAGTTTTCAAGATAATGCAGCAGCACAGCAAAAACTGTGGAGACCCTAAAAATCAATGGACCTCTAACTATTTTTAGACATTGCTATTTTCTCCTATGGCTGATGTTAAGCCAATTTTGGGGAGATTTGGCTGCGTATGTGTTTCTGTGAGACGTTTGCAATCAGCCACCACGTAAATTATCCCAGAAGCAAACTGAGAGCTGCAGCTGAGTACTAGGCTGAGCAGAGAGAACATCCAGTTCTTCAAACCTTGATGTGTCACAAAAGGGGGCAGAACATCATCAGACTCTACTATGACCTAAGAAGACACTGATTTTATATACTGAGCTGCCTTTTTTGGTGGGTTTTTTTGGGGGTTTTGGCCAGGTAATTTCTTGTTTCTAATTTTTTTCCTAACATAATTGATTTCTATTGTAATCTATGCATTCTTTAACCACAGCCCCCAATACCTGTCTGTGCTATGTTAAAAAAATGTATTCAAAAAAGACAAAATTACTCTTTCTTATTATTCAAGACAAGGTTCATTTAATTTCTTCACTTTTAAGAAAATTATCAGGGACTGCAAGAGGCAGTAAGAGGAGGAAGATAAATCCATCAGCCAGGAAGAGATGTTTTTAGACTAAATTGCCTGAAAGGGAATGATAATCTCCATTACCCTTAAAAACAAGTGTATGCTCTACATTAGAGTGATATTCACTTTATGTAAGGGGCTGCTAGGTACCCTGTGATGCACTTCTGTCTTATGTCAGATGCTGGTGGTGTACAGATACTGCACTGGCTCTCTGAACAGCTGCCTGTGGTTTTCAAAAGACTCCTCTGAAATGGAAAGAATGGAAAGACTCCCATTGACTTAGCGGAAAGGACGTGAGGCCTGATGTGAACACAAGATGTGCTTCATAATATAACTTTACCAGCTCAGCCCTGAGCTCACTGAAGTCAGGGCAGTTTTGTCCATGACTTCAACAGGGGCAGCACTTGTGTTCTATGAGCCTGAGCTAATTTAGTAACTGACGAATGATAAACAAGAAAGGTCTGGGAAGACTCAAACATGCTTTTTCACTGAATCTATAATTAACCTATCACAACTATTAGCATTTAAAATAAGCAATTCTTTGAGACGAGACATGTTATCCTTACAAATGCACAGTTACAGTATTTGACACTTCAGGTAATCTGGTTTACTCTTCTGTATTTATAAATTTCTTGGGTTTTTTTTCTGTTTTCTGATTTTGCTATTTGCAGTTATGCAGCAACCTTTAAAAACAGACAGGGAAAGAATGTGGTATGAACCAGGAAGTGAAGTGATGCAGGGAAGAATGACATCTGGGAACACTGAGACTAAATTCCATCATCAACAGCAAAGAAATCTCAGAAGAATTAATTATTCTTCACACAAGCTTCAAGTAGGATCTGCCCATTCAAAATACGAGTAGCTTTTTCTTTTATACTTCTTGCCACCTACCACAGTCCATGGTTTGATTCACCCAAATAAGTAGCTTCCATTACTTTGGATGGTATCTGAAAACTCTTAGTAGATCTGTAAGTTTAGTCAGCACCATTTCTGAAGATGCTGCCACGACCTTATGATGGTAACAAACTTCCTATTCTTAGTTTCCTCATTACTGCTTTTCCATTTGGTGTTCGATTTTGCCTTACCGAGTTATTTTTCCTATCTTCACAGCACTGTGACCTGCTGATGCAGCAAGCACTCTAACCACACTGAGACTGTTGGTACAGCTGCCAGTTCTATCTTGAGCTGTGTGGCCAAGTCCAGGACACTAATCTGGAGAACGACATCCCTGTCTTGCGCTTCCACATCCAGAAACTTGCTGTCTATGGTGCAGTGTAAAATTGCAGGCTACCCATTACTGACAGAAGTCAACACTTCCATCAGTTGACTGTTCTGTGGCTCAAAATACAACTAAAACAGCCATGCATCAGTTCAGTTCTATAGGACAAGCTATCACACAGCAATTAAATACCATTTATACCAACAGAGTTGCCAATTGAAGTTTAGCAAGCACAAAATACAAATTGCTCACTAAAAACATTTTTTTGAGGTCTTTCGAAAATGTTCTTGAAGGTCAAGTGAAGTCACCTCTTTTTTTTTTCCACTTTTTCCAACACAAAGATTTGAAATGAGCATACTGTTACTGCCCATTTTACATACGAGTCCAGGCCACTACGAATCTTCACAGGTATGTTTGTTTACTAGCTGCAAACATTGTAACATTTCCCTATTAATTTTACTTTAAATATCGGAAGTGCTGTATTTAAGAAATCTTGATCAAATGTTTCAAACTCTGGGTTATACTGAAGTTACAATCTGAAACCAGCTTTATGATCCTTAACATAAATATTTTCTAAAAAGAAAAGTATGCCACCAGATTGCATTGTCTTCCCTGATTATTCCAGGTGCTCAACATCTACGAAAATCAAGCAGGTTTTATTGAAGAGCTTAAATTTAGACTTAGCAACCTAATTTTAGTCTCTGAAGTTTGAGTTTAATTTAATGTGACACTATATTCCTGTACAGGCAAAGCTTGGCCTCATGTTCTTTAAATAAAGCACCTCCAATTATACTCAAAAGAATGATATCTAAATCAAAGTAGAAGCTCTTTTTGCCTCCATTGGTTCTGACACTAGGACAAGGGGTTATGAAAATTATCCCATTCATAATAATTTATGACAAAATATGTGGTGTATTTGTAACAGGTATCAAGAGCAGATTAGTACAAAGTACCGGGCAGATATCAAAAGCTGCCAACTTATTCTCCTTAGAATGTGATCTTACAGATAGTTGTTGAACCTGTTTAAGGGCACTGTCTATCATACTGACCAGTTATTCATACACTGATATTCACAAAGCAATACAACATTGGATCTTGTTCCAATTTTAAATGTACTAGAGTTTTAACCAAAATAAGCTGGATTTCTGTAACAATTTCAGTATGGTAGTGGTATAACTAGGAGCAAAACGCAAGTGTGATACCTGTGTGCCAGCCACAAGGTGTGCTCAAGAGGCATCCATGACAACTTTTGGAAAATAATCAGTTTTCTTCTCAACAAACATTTATAGGCGTCCATGAGAAGCTCATACAGGAAACAAACCTGAACGTGCACCAGACGGCTTCAATGTTTTTCTATTTTTCGTAATCAAAATCAGTGTGGCTTCTTTCCCAAAGAAACCTAAAGAGGCTTTTTCATGAGTAACTTCTGTAGGACTAAACACTATGGAGAATGAAAAGGTATAGCCTGAAGTCCTAACAGGATTGAGTCAACGACTGCACTATTTCACTTTGAACAAAAGAGAGAAAAGAAGCTTAAAGAACAACCAACCTTGAATTGTCCTCTTGAAGAAAGCCTTGCAGGCCTCGCAGGAAGCCACTCCATAGTGGTACCCTGATGCAATGTCACCACACACCAAACACAGTCTTTTGGGCATCGAGTTCAGCATATATTCACACTTGGTCTGTGAATCTTCAGCAATGGTACTGGAGCAGTCGTCATACCGCTTCCTGACCGGCCCGTTGCCCCCAAGACCTGTGGCCGAAGGGTAGAGAGGAGGTGAGTCCAGCCCATTCTGATGTCCATTCATGGTGGAACTGTAGCTCCCGCTGGCGTCTGAGGAGCCACCGGGGCTGTGGTGGTTGATGCTGTCCGTCAGAGAGGCAGGGCTCGACGGTTCCGTCTTGATGTACGACGAACAGCTAGAATCAATGTGTCGATCTTTGCTTGACATTCTGCAGAGAAGCCTGTAGCGGGGAGAGAGAGAGAAAGAAGAATCTGTGTATTAAAGACAGTGCTCTTTAAGGCTGCTCTGTGGAAGGGTTAGGGACTGCACATCATTCATTCATTAGTCAATACCTCTTGTTCTACAAGAAGGTAATCAGCATAAGGGCATGACAGAGCTTTGTCAAAGCTCCAGACAGGCAGTAAACAAAAACTTTGAAGAGATCAAATCCATCTGTTGTCCCCTCCACCTGCCCTCTAGGCTACATGTCAACTTCACATCAACTCTGGATTCTGAACTTGACATCTAGCGAGCCAAAATATTACGGAAATCCCATTAGATGACTTGGCTAGTAAATGCTATCCTTCTGCCATCACTACTTTCCTTATATATAAATCCCATCACTACGAGGAACAAATACTTCCAAGTTTGATCACATAAAGGTTCTGCTCTGTAATTAATATTTGTCAAGACCCTTCACTAACACGTATCCATCATCTATTGATCTGACCCCAGAACTGAAGAGTAAGTCTTCTTTATTTCCCTTTATTAATACTGCTTTATTATAGATACAGCTATTTAGCAACACAATAGCACACGAATGGGAAACTCTAACAAATTCTTAAGGCTGTACTCCATTTTCACAAAATCTAAGTAAAATGATTCATCAGCTCTGCCTGCAATTACTTTCCAGCCATTATCTTCAGACTAACCAGTAATAACTATGTTACTATCCCATATATCTGCAGCTGTACAGGAATGACATTTTACTTGTTCCACTCTTGGATTAAAAAAAAAAAAAACCAACATATATTAGAGAAAATTCTAGATAGGAGTTTGTCTTTCAGAATGTGAGAATCTTACTCCTCAGTTCTCACATTTTCAGAATTAAACATTTCAAACAGAACCATGTAACACTTGATTTGACAAATTAGAGCTTTATAAGGGAGAGGGGGGAACCTTCTTTGTCTAGTCATCCCAAAGATTTTTCTTGGTTTAAATATATCTTAGGGAGAACAAAGGACAAAAATAATAGTTAGAAAGCTCCAAACCAGATACTATCTTCTTTTTCTCCCGCTGTGATTATAAGACCACAGCAGCAAATGGCCTACTCAGCATTTTCCCAACAGTAAACTCAGAGGCTGCCAAAGTACAGGTGACAGTTATGAGCATTTCTCTAGAAATATTATCAGCAGAAATGCAATGACCCCATAAGGCCACCCACCCAGAGCTACAGATTCATGTTTTCGAAGCAAACACATGAGGCCAGACAATTTGACTGACTTAATTTTCCAAAGTAATTTTTGAGCTCTTGCTTTCACTTTTTCATCTTTCTGTGTATAAAGTAAAATAACAAAAATAAAATCAATTTCTGCTTCAAGATCTGGAATCAAGTTCACCAATAGAAAAACAGGAATAAATCCAGAGTTGGCTTCCTTTCCAATGAGGAAAACCAAGATCAAAGCCTGAGCCTTCATTAAAGATACCCGCTTAAGATGGAATTTACCCTAAAATCAGTGCCCACAAATTTTATTTAGGACCAATCAATTGCTGTGATTTTTACTGTAAAATGCTACTGGAAAAAAATGACACGCAAATTTGGGAAACAGCCAGACTGATGAGCAGAAATGTTACCACCCACACTTAAGACCCGTACTTATTTGGGGAGGTAAAAGGACAGAACTATCTGGTGCCAGTAAATAAACCAAGGAAATGGGAAGGTTAAAGCCGTGAAAATATCTTATTACACTGGACCACCTGCTTGCGTTGTCCTTTCTTCAAGAACTGGAAGAGGGCGGGGGGGAAATCCCCTAGCCAGCCTGCAGTAGCGTGTGCCTTTTCTTCTGCATCTGCTGCCTTGTAGCCGTCACTGTTAATGAGTGCTGTAATTAATAGACAGCTCTCTCTTGTCTCTCTAGTTGCACTCTGGGCTAAGCACTTTTCTCAAGTCAACGTCTGAAAGAAAACAGGTCGGCACTGACTTCCAGCAGCTCTGCGAATTCCTTTTAATTTAGAGCACTTATACCACCACTCCACTTATTACCTTATAATTACTGGACCGCTCTCACATACATTATGATCTTAGACTAGAGTTAGAAGTTATTAGGGTACTAAAACACGGTGTCTCCGTCTCCTCTTTCTTTGACACTGAATTTTATACAGCTATGATTAAAAGCATCAATTAACTTTCACATTCCACCAACTTATTTTGTATATTACTTTTCTATACACTAACAGCAAGGTGCTTTCATTGACTAAACAGGTAGGTAGTCTTCTTTTTACCTCCCATCTAGCGAGACTCCACACATAAAGTCTCAAAATAAGAGTCTCCACCTACAGCCTGATGGCATGTTCGTGCCTCAGACGCTCATTGCTGGTTTGGTTTTCTCAGATTTGCTCAATAATACACTCAAATGTCACCCTTCCCTTCCCATAAAAACCACTGGCAATTACGTAGTTGTCCAAAAGCACGTTGTTTTAGCCAGTGCAAAAGCAGCTATCTCTCACTCCAAGCGGTCAGAACCAACATACAATATCAGTTGCACAAGCATTATCTGATCACCAGTGTTGCTTAGGCTAAAGCTAGTCTGCGGATGCTTCTGAAGTAGCAGTTTCTGGTACTAACCAAGACAGAGCTGCTTTTGTCTACAGCTTAAACAGTATAGTCTTGATTGGCGCACACTGGCAAAGCACAAATGCAATTAAAACATTAACCATTCCAACAAAAAGTGAAAACAACAGCGCCTGACTCCAAGGACAAAAACTTTCCCGATACCCCGAAGGTGAAGCAGAGGCAGGCTGGGTACTAGCTGTGGGTGGGCAACAGACACCTTCGGCTTTCCCTCCTTTGTTACTGTACCACAGCTTGAACAAAAGTAATTCAAGAGCCATCTTACATAGATGGCAGGTGTGACCACCATCAAATTATCATGCTGAACACTTGGAATAATGCCTAAGCCAGATCTCTGTAAAATCCCTCCCTCAGTTCCCTCCTAATTACTACTTAGCTCTTTACACTGAAGAATTCCTAGACATCATTGCATTACAGTCTAAAACTACAGTTGCAGTTTAATTCTCTCTTCCTCTCAGAGTCTGAAATTCTACAGCTCTATTATTCAAGCCTGAAATATTCACAACTATCTATAAATTCAATTGTCAGCCGGTGGGTTTTATTCTAGACCTCACTTCAATCTAAAATTAGAGGCACTAAAATTCACATTAACTCTAAGAGGAATGTAGTGAATAAGACTTCATTTCAAAAGAACACCTTTTTGTCAGAAAGAGCTATTTTCAAGATGATGGCTTTATCTGCATTCAGAGAGAATAAGCCCAATTCCACGTTGTGCTGTTAATGCAAAATTTTTAGGTCACATTGGATTAATAAAAATCTAAATTTAGTTAAGGTTTATGAATAGAAATAACATGTGTCATATAAAAACGTGTAGTATTTATTTTAAAGCCTTGGTGGGGCTGTTTTTTTTCTTTACTAGACCTTAAGTCAAATAAATGGCAGCTTCGTTTGGGATGAGCTGTTCTAAGGTAAGTTTTCTAACAAATGGTAGCTCAGTAATTTTAGGGAAAATACCCAATTGGCTCTAGAAGTGTTTCCATGCCCCTATACAAGAGAAACCACACAGAGTGCTGCAAGCTTTGAGTAATACGCAATATATAGCATGGCTGCACACATCTCTACTAAATTTACTTCACAACTACTTTGCTTAAGTTAAACCTGAAGCCAGTCACTGATGACGGAAAGGTACAATGAGAGATCACTTCAATATGCAACTCCTGCTTTAAACAACAGTGAATAAATTGTAATGCTATGTGCTTATGAAAGGTTGAATATATTAAGAATTTATTAATGCAATCACATTCGTATTTCCATCTACCTGCCACATTACTAATGATATTGACAGTGCTGACACTGGTTAAATCAGTATCAATAGACAAGAGGAGTGCAAAAATCAACTGCATCTGATTACAGTATATAACCTTAAAAAAGAAAGCCTTCACACCCGAGTCACTGGGAGCTCTTTATATTCCATCCATACATGCAATTGGTTTAGAAATTTACTTTTTCCCCTCATATCCCTTCTTACCAATACCTAAAGGAAGTCAAAACAACATGCCAATACTTCATAATCTGTAAACATATTTCAGGCTCGCTTTTCCAGTAGGAAAAGCTCTGCTTACAGCATCATTCACTTCTTCAGAGCTGCACTGGTGGTTTCAGTGACAGTAATAATTAGTCACAATAATTAGAGCGAGCACCTTTATTGTAGACCAACACAAAAGTCTGTTTTCACCTGCACATGAAGTTTCCCTTTTCTTGAAGACAGAATTACCCTATTTCCAGAAATGTCAGAATAGGTTGTTAGCAGTTGACATTTTTAATGACAGCCACTACATGGGAGCATCAGCAAAGCAATGCTATTATGCACATCTAGGAACTTTTTACACCACCAGTGCAATCCATCTGATCTTCCTAGGATACATCCCTCTGACTCACATAGATGTCAATCAAAAAGGTCTTGTTATCCTCAAGTGTTAACTATAGAAACCAAAGCATGAAAAAAAGTCTTGGTGCAGGAGTTAGCAGTGGAAGCCAGCTCCATGCTTTGACCATAAAGATCACATTCCCTCTCACGTACCATGCTTGCTTTCGGTATCATTTCACAGATCTACACCAAAATCAGAAGGCAGAAAACAGTGCAGCATGTTCCAGCTGATTTTCCATACTCTGCTTCTCTGAATGTAAGAGGATAAAAACATTTGTGCGATAAGAAATGAAAACATTGCTTCTTGCTTCAGCACCCATGACAACACCTCAAGACTCTCCCTAGGTCCTGTTAAAGAGCTGAGTAACAATTTCAGCCGAGCTGCTTTACACTGAGCATTTTTTTTCTGCTTCAGCTAATTGCACTCTAGTAAAGTGGCAAAATGTGAATCACTTAGGAAAATGGGCACCAGCTGCTATTGTCAGAGAATGGAGACGCCAAAGAAAAGGAAAGTGACTGAATGAAGTGTCATGTCAGAAATCAACGTTGCAACGTGTGATTTGAGAAAACATGACTACTTTACAGAGACAGGGTGTCATTATGGCATCACAGTAATACGATGCTTTGACAACTGCTGGGTCTAACATATCATCATTGCATTAAGGTGCACCGGCTTAGCTGGGAGAAGGAAAAAGAAAGGACTTCTTCTTTTAATAAGGAATATCATAAAGCCTGCTTGGTTAACCTAGTGGATGAGATCATTAATTGCAAAGAATTGCTAATCTCGTGCCATGCACAGACAAATAAAACTGTTATTATGCATTACATCTTCACTAATGAGCACACATGCGCAACCATGTAGTAAAGAGCACCTTGTACAAAACAGAAGGGCTGCAGCGGTGTGTTTTGTTCGGGTTTTTTTTCAAACAAATGTTAAATGTTTCACTGGGTTTTGTAATTTCTTCTTCCTTTTACATTTTCTTGAAACTTTCACCTTAGTAAGGGAAAGCAAAGCAAGCCAATGAAGTCTTCCAGAGCATCTGTCACAGCCACCAGCAGCCGGAACAGAAGAAGCAATGCTTGAAGTCATCATGTTGTTAGCAGCAGTGGCCTGAGTTAGCTGATGACTGCTGATAGAGGATGCAGGCTCCCAAACAGTTATTACTGTTTCGTATGCCATCGACCAAGCTCTGCTAAAGCACCTCCTACACAGAAGGCAGTGGAAGATCACACTTTTGAGTTTAGCAAACCAAACCATTATCTGAGGCCCTTCACATTTGTATCTATTCTGAGAGGCTGAACTTAGCTTGTTTTCCATGCTGCCTTTTCAATTGGCTGACTTGCAACTACTGCAGACCCTCCAAACTGAGGGGGAATTATTTGAACCTCCCTCTTCCTCCCTGTATATACATATTCATTATGCCTTCCCTTTCTATTTCAAGTTGATTCACTGTGCTTCCCGGCTAATACACTTTGCTAACAAGAAGGAAATGATCCTGAGATACCCCAATGTGTTGCAAATTATCATTGTTGACAGCTTTTGCATTTAAGGACTACACCTGATGCAACAATGCATACTAGCGTCATCTATCTTTAGCTCATTTCCTTGGACCTATTTCAACTGAGGGTGAGCGTCCCTTGCTTATAGCTCTAAACACTGTAAGTGAGCAACTGGCAAATCAATAAAACTGTTAAATGCATAATAATACTGTGCAATTACTTATATGATGTTTTGCATAATTAACTGTCTGAGGTGTTCTTTGATATAATGGATACTCAGAGTATGGAATAACCTGTAAGTCTATAAAACACACCCTGTTTATAACGCACAGAAATTATCTTTAAAACTCTCATTCTAATAATCCAAATCAGGCTTTGGCACTGTATGACAGAAAGCACTCCCTTCCTGCCAAGTCTAAATCAGTTCTTACAGCATTACTTCATAACTAACGTGATATTTCACTGATGATGACTATTACCCTGATTACTTGGAAGTAATGCAGTAATAGCAAAAATACACTTAGATTAAACAAACTACTGCTATTTAATCAATATTATTGAGACAAACTAAGTGTTTTAATAAGTCTGCATAGATGCACTAATGCTGGTTTAATTAAATGCATCTTTAGACACGCACAAGCTCTGCGCATACAGATCCTATGGCTTGACAGGCTGTAACATCACTCTTGTGAATTTAAAAGCTGAAGCACTCAAAGCCGACAGTATTTACACCCTTTCAGACTCCAAAATGATTATTCTTTACCTCAGATACTCTTTTGGGAACAAAAAGCAAAGAGCGAAGAATATGCAAAGACCCTGTACCTTTGAGCAAAAGCACCAGACATCTGACGAGGTGCCAGCCAGCCCTCAGTGACACAGCATCCAATGCATCCAGTGTATGTCACTGCAACGCACTTACAAAAACAAACAAACCATCCTCCAACTGAAAAACAAAAATAAAGCTGATATAAACATCACAAAACTGACCTTCTTATTTTCACATGTTTATGTAACACATGTCCTGTTAGCTCTGTTATGCACCACTACTAGCAGGCCATCACCACCCAATGTTTCCTGCAGAAAAGACTTGCCTACTTCTACAGATTTCATGTATTTCAAGTGGGAAAAGATGCTTTTTTGGTATGCTCTGCTAATTTGGTTTTCAAATACTGGGGGGAAAAAAAAAAAGGAGGGGGGGCTGGAAAATACTGAAGAGAAGACAACACAAGTAGATGGCACTTTAAATCAAAGTAATCCTGGAATGCCTGAGAGTTACACATAGAAGAAATACATGATTTTGTCATTTGTGTATATATTATGGTTCTGATAGAAATCAAACTTTACTAAATACTTCATATGCCTATTTAATTTTTCAGTTTCTCTTTTTCTCCTGTGTTTCTAACATTTTTACACAGTTAGAACACGGCTGCTGTTTGGAGTTATAGTTGCATCATTACAATTAGACCTACCTTCTCCCGCGTACTGGCTTCTAGCCTAACATGGCATACTTTCATTGCTGCAATACTTGACACGCCTCAAAAGAGTCAGTTCTGCAGTGAGAGGAGATTGGAGAGCTAAAGAAACTCACTCTGGGAGACCTTCCATGCCCAACCATTTTCAACCAAAAGACTGCAAAGTGACTACTAGTACGATGGTGATGCCTCATCACATGAAAATCAGTATATTGATCATGAAGAGTAAGATTTCATTACTCTCTTTTCAAGCTGCAAACTAACACTTTTAATTCATGTCACATGTTAGAAGACAGCAAAACACTCTGGTTAAAAAATGAGGTGTTTTTCCACATTGGAACATCATTTTACTTGCAGTGGTATCAGGTGGAGGCCACCTGATGTCTCCAGGCCTCAGAGGACAGGATAAAGTGTCCAGGAGTCGTCTAATTATTAATTGTGAGGATTCTTTTTATTAAGAGAAATCAACTGAAATTGCAAAAGAAAATAAAAAGCCATGTTCAGCTACACTTCAAGGGAGCAAAAAATACAAACCTACAAAAATAAGTAAAGATTTACTCAAGAACATAACAGGCTTTCCAAAGAGGGATTATTTTGAAATGATTACAGCATCAAAAGCAGTTACTTGCACCAGTCAGAAAGCCAGTACCTCAGATCAGAGAGACATAGCTGTCACTCATTGCTTTCCAGAAGAAAAAAGAAGACAAATAACACGCCTTCAGTCTCAAGAGTCAAAGTTTGCATCACCAGATTTTCCATTTCTAGCTGAGAGGCAGAGTGTAGGTGTATGCACACCATGTACCTGTCTCCCCCCAGCTCCCTCCCTGCTCATCTGCAGATTTATAACAGGAGAATTACAATTTGCCAGCCAAGCTCTGTTAAATCGGAGAAGCAATTAGAAAGAATGTGCCAGAAATAGCATCAGAGAGTGAGTGCCTTAACAGACTCAGGGCTAAAACTTACAGAAGCAAGCCATCCTTCTCCCACCCCCTTTGCTCAGCCTGCTCCTATCCTCCCAAGCCAGTTCCAAATCCCACACACACATGTACATGCACTCACACACAAGCAACCAAAAAGCTACTTGGTGAATTGGAAAATGACGTTTTCCTACAATCAGTGTTTAAGTGAATGTTTGTCCCATTGTGTTACACCATGCTGTCAGCTAGCAGCAGGGAGTCGTTGAGTTGTTACTACATTTGATTTGACTGCCAGTAGGAAGCTTTATTTCTACCGTTAGTTGTGAGCTCTAAGGATCTTCTTTTACTTTGAGAGGTTTTTACTTTATATATATATATTATATACACTACATATTTATACTATATATGTATATACTATGTATTAATATAGACTACACATATATACATATATATGTGTGTGTGTGCGTGTGTGTATAATCCCTTATTTCTCTCTTTCATTCTGAAGACTTTCTCTGTACAGCAGAAGCATCTCCACATCCCCATGCACCACAGCAGTTTCGACACTTGAGTCTTGCTGCCTTAACACAATTACTCTTTCACGTTTAAGGCAACTATGAGTCAATTCTGTTACGCATCAGGAAAGTGATTGTTATATCTGGACAGCTGAAAGAGAGGTGCAAAAATTAATATTTACATAAGCAAACTGAAGCAGGGGAATTTTATTATAATCTTTTCTGGAAAATGCAGGATTAGGGAGCAGATATGTGGAGATAACCTGGGTGGATTTTCCTTCCAAGGAGAAAGTGCTTGCTATCCAGACCTCCATATGCTTCCCACACAGAGTCTGTAGTAGGGCTTTTTTGTTTGCTTGTTTATTATTCATGTATATCCTGAAAGGTTCTCCTCCATCAAACAAGATTCTATAACTTTAACAGTTGTTTACAATGCTTCCTCTTCCTACACAATAATGATGATTTTGATAATTAGGATCTAATTATAATGGATCTGACAACAACTTCCAACAACGAAGAGCATCTTTAGAAAAATGAAAGCACATGCGTGAATGGTATAGGGAGGTGGGGTGGGGGAGAGAAATACATTCCTATGAGACAGCCTGAGAACTCAGGCTGAATGGAAAAGTAATTAACACTAAAGAGCTAAAACTGTAATTAAAGAAAATTTCATTAAAGGCAGGCAGGTGATTCCACTTCCCTAAATATGCCAAGGTGCTATATACAAATAAAATAGCAGGGGTGTTTCAGTGAGTGGAGCAGGAAAGCCGCGTCTTTAACCAGATCAAATTCTCAAAATTGGCTGTCAAGACGGGATTGTTGTGATTTATACCCGTCTATCAAGCGCATGAAAGAGAGAGACAGGAGAGGGAAAGAGGCAAGCTGCTGTCGCTTCCATTCGCAAAGCACCTTTAATTTCCACAGCACCATCTGTTACCAAATCTAATTCACATTCCCTCCTAATCTGGTTTAGTTCTGTAATACTAATTCTTCTACTACTCTTCTGTACATCACTCTCAAGAAAAAGCTTTGGTTCTGGAGTTGGTAAAAAACTGAGTATTATACAGTTTAGGTTCTGGTGACTTAAGCGAAGCATGCTTCCCATTAAAAGAATTCTGGTAAAAGGACTTGTTTCCAGCCAGCGCAGAGAGACAGAATTGCTCACATTTGAAAAAGCCAAGGGGGGAGGAGGAGGGAGGCAAAAAGCGGGAGAAAAAGGGAAAAACAAACCCCAAACACAGCTGATGAGAGGAAGGTAGTCTGTGGACATGAAAGCAGAGGTTGTCATAAAATACAACTGTTGTCAAGTTTAGTCACTTTCAGTACTGGCTATAAAATCATTTTGTCACGGTCTCATACTGAAAGCCTGAAACTGTACTTTTGCTAAGGAAACTAAAAGGAGTGAAATGTAAGACTTTACAGTGGCAAAAATATTTCTTTCAAATTACAAGATGTCCATGTCCATAGGAAACCAAAGAGGCAGGGACAACAACTGAAAATGGTTTAAAACAGTTTCCTAGATGCCATGCCCTACTGTTACCTGGGTGACAATTACAAAAATCTCAGTCACTTTTGGGGATGGGGAAGCAAAGTAATGGACCAGCTCTCTTCTGTGGTTAAGAGCTTTCAGGCAGGCAGCACCTCATCTCCTGGGTCTAGGGGCAACTCAAACTTTCTTCTTGGTTCCTACACAGAGCTCCTTAACGGGGTTCTCCTTAAACCAACATAAGAAGGAAAAAAGGATCTAGAAATAAGAATATGATATAAGAATAAGAATATGATGCTACTTATGATCAATAACGCTCTTTTACTTCTGGATTTTAAAACAGATTTTAAACTGCGTTTCTAGGGTGTACCACTACCACCCTCTTACAGCTGGGCAAAACAAGACAAAGAAAGGTGAAGAGTTGCCTCACCAGGCCAACTTAAATGGCATGGAACAGAATCAAGGTCCTAGGGAATCCAAATCCAGGATATTCTGCACAGCTTCAATGAAAACATGCTTTGGAAGTCTGAATATTTATTTCTAAGAAGAGAACTTTCCTTGAACTTCCAGATATAGGGCCTTTATTATTCTAAAAAAAGTATTTTTTTCCTAAATGGGAAGTTTATTTTAAGGCTAAATTAGATCTCTTCTTATTCATACATTAAAATGTTTATTCTCTGTCAAAGTAATCCAAATTTCTTTGTGTGTAGCCTTCCCACCCAAAAATAAAGCTTACGGCAAAAACAGCTTTAGCCAGGCACACAGGGTACTGAGCAGGGTGTGAACAATGTGGAGTTGTGAATAGCCCAAGGTTTTTATGTTGTTGGGGGCTTTTTTCAGGATTTGAAATGGAAAAGGAATCAGTATCAGGAAAAGAAATTCTCTAATATTCTATAAAATCCAAAAAGAAGTGCTAGTTTTCATTACATGAAAGAATAACGCATAAGCAAATGCCTGGTAAAAGAAAAAGAGTACTGATTTCTAACTGCTGTGAAACATCCGTGAATGGAGACGTCAGTTCTAAAGATCAACAGGAATTCTGAAGAAGTCTCCTCCTCCAATATTCATTGCTTGATTCCCACATTGCTTAAATCATCTAGGTAATTTTACAAACAGTGCTGTGTTTGTTATTTTTTATCAGAACAATAGGTGAAAAACCAAAATCAAACGCATTCCACATACAGCACATCTACCATATGTTGTGGGTCAAAATCTTGTGGACAGGGGAATAGACCCAGCAACTCTGAAGCTCTGCAAATCATACTAGCTAATGGTGTTATTCCCAAATCCAGCCTGTGATTTTAGGGGGTCTAAGGTCCTGATACTCTGATAAACAAGATGCAAGTACATTACTATAACCTACTACACCCAAAGAAAAGCATACTGACACTGAAGGACTCTGTGAGCAAAGCACTCTAAACTTATTATTATTATTATATATTTTTTTTACACTAAAGCATTTGTGTGGTATCAGCCCTGGCTGCTAGTGCACATTTCTATTCCTATACTATAAAGTCCCATAACACTTGAAAATAAAAACTGTAAGAAAAAAATAACTTCTTCCTTTGAATTCTTACTCTTTCTTTGTCTATCTTGATTCTGGAAGCACTGGAAATTAAAAATACACACAGCAAATAGCGGAGTGCGCTACTTGGGTGTAGCACTGATGACCAAATTTATCTCATGCTGAGATAAATCAGAGTATATGGAAGCTAAACTTACGCATCTTAAGCCTTTGCTAGTCTGTCATGGATTTTCATGTGTGATTACAGATTTTTTAGAAATAAGAAACAAATAAAACTTGGGCTTTTCACCATTCCTTGCTCTTCACATATTATGATGTGCAATTCAAACCTATTTATGCCACTGGGTTGACATGTCAGATATTTGCCTCTGGATATAAGCAGCAATGGTCAAGAAGTAATGGCTTTCACTTTGAAAATGTTTGCATGACTCCAGCCAGTTCGAAGAATGAGCTTTCCACCAAGTCCTGAAATAGTTTCTTCTGTCTTTTGCCTTCTATTTTGGTGGGAGTCACAGGGAAAAAAAAAAAAAGGAAAATCAGCATATTCCAGGAAAAACTGTTGGAAGTAACAAATGTGAACCAGCCCAATTATTACTTTCAGAACAAAGAGGTTGCTACTTGCAATTATAAAGCAATTGTATCAATACGCTGCAATGACTACACGCTGAACCTGTGGTCATCTGTGCTGTAAGAAGCACTGAAAGACTTGTCCAAGAAAAGCTTTACATGAACGTATCAGCATTAACAACTCCATATTGCAGACCACATATTTCAGCTGTATTTTAACGATAGAAATTCTCCAAGTATTTCAACAATAAAAAGCCTGGATCAAGTATTTATTTCTCACAGATCTAAAAGATCTGCTGAGGTTAAGTGTCCTTGGTAAGCAATGGAAGAAAGACTGGCCTGGAGACAGCACTACATTCCATCACTAAACTAAATGAACACACACATTTGATCCTGAGAGTTTGTGCCTCACGAGTTTCAGTGCAACCTCAGGCTGCTTGGCAAACCGAGTATCAGCCCTGATCATTTCACGGGAGTGCATTAAAGGATAATTTAACCAGATTGGGCTTCACATTTTTTATCATGATAGGACTAAGGTTTGGAATAGAAATCCACCTGCATTTCACAAAGCATCTGCCTAGAACATACACCTCATCTCCTCCACTCCTTCACAGGTTCTTTACGCAGTAGAGGGTCTGACAGCAACTATGCCTTTATATTACCATTGTTTCCTGCCCATACCAGAAGGGCTGGAACTAGATGATCTTAAGGTCCTTTCCAACCGTAACTATTCTATGATTCACAGAATAAATAGTCTGGAGTTCTAAAAAATTAATTATGAGCAACAAAGTTAACACAAATAAACTCAAATCTTTAATTACCTATAGGTGGAAGCTTAATAAACTGAGGGTGTTGGTGGAGATCAGCATGAACACCTAAAGGAGGTCACTCTCATCTACCCCTGGATGGCTGCTTCAAGCATACGGTAAAATCCAAAACAGGACATCCACTGGAACATCCATCACAGGACAACAGATAATAATATCCCAATGATGACGTGGCATTGGCTGACTGTATGCTATACAGGAATGGTTATCCTAGAGGCTGTATTAAATATGAGAGCCTAAGATTTATGTTATGGGTGATAAGGCCAAGAATGCTGTAAAAGTGAAAAAATATGGCAACAGTATGCAGTACATCACTACTAGGATAATTATTTATACAAAAGTTCCCATTCTTAGACTTCCAGCATCTAGGGATAGAATTCATATATTCAAGGAAGACATAATAATAACCTGTCAGCTTGTGGTGATGGATATGTTTTTAATCCAAATGACCACAGTCTACAGTCTACCTGTCAGAAAAGGACACAAAAAATTGAGTTTTCCTTTCATAATTCTTGAAGTTGAAAGGGAAAAACGCAGAAACATGATAAGTGGCTCATTCCTGTGGACAGATGGACAGGCAGTAGTAAAATGTATGAATAAAAGGCACTGTTCCTTCACTAATGCTATTTTCACTTGTTACATATTGCAACTCAGAGACAGGGAAGGTATCCCTTACTTGTGCCTTTTTCAAGTATTTCCCTATATAATCTAAGTTATATTGCATATAGTAAGAGATTGCTATAAAGACTAAGAAGTATATTACACTATTTAGCTGTCACGTGAAAGCAACCCTCCACAAAAGCACTATTTAATGTTCTGACTTGAGGAACTTGCCCCCAAAGGTCCCCTTCTCTTTAATTCCCTGCCACTAGGAAGGAGTATCTGACCTGTGTATTTCAATCTCTAAAAATTCACTCAATCAAGGAATGCTGGCAGTAATTTAATAAATCTATCAGTTCCTTCTGATGCAGAAGGAAAACTACAAAGTCCATTTCTGTTTCCTCCACCCAGGTCACATACAAGCCCCTTGTCACAAATCCTCCGCAGCCTGTGTCCTTCCAGGGGTAAGAACGACAAAGAAATCCAACTAAGTTATTTTTAAGTGCTGAAAATGTAGGCAGACTGCTCAGTTATTTCATTTTAAAAGATCTTCATTTTCCCATCTGTGTTATGGCAATTTTATTACACATTCGGCAAATTTACAGTAACAAGATGTTCCCCTGACAAATTAATCACTTTCCAAGCATTTTATCATATAAATAAAATATCACCTCAAGAGAGAAAAATCAGCTCAATCAGTTGATTTAACCCATTTTTCGGGGAACTCGTCTGAAACAGATTGAGCGCGTTCTGTCTGAAGAGGGACTGCGCGCACATCCTCCTGGAATCCCAGCTCATATGGTGAGGCTTTCCAAAGGAAAATGTTTTAAGGCTGGCTGATAGTATGCAATATTCTTCCTGTAAGAACTACACTGCTGCAATGAGAGATCTCCACCAGGAACACTGACTTGTTTAGAAACTGATACAGGTTTTAACTGCATCTCTCTTTAGATTCCTGATACATATTTCTCCTGTGCTTTGCAATGATCATAATGCAAGAGTAAAATCTAGACTATTTTTTATAAACACAATAAAATAACACAGTTAAACTCCAATCGTTTCTGCAGCTGAAGAAACTGAAGGTTTTTTGCTTGGCTTTTTAAAACCTCCCCAATGCTTTCTAAACATTTTGGGAAGTAAATTCTGCTTGTATGAAATTTAAGTGACTGGCAACACTAGCAATGCAATAGATGAACAGTAGTGAAGTGGGTTCAATTTGGGTTTTCCCAAACTAACACTTAAAACAACTCAGCGCCTTTCTGGAGACAATCTGTCACTGAAGCAATTTAACCTCTCTGCCATTTAACATCTCTCTCTCTGCCCTGCTCCTCGCATTCTACTTCCTATTCAGGGACTACCAACAAGTATAGATAAGAACAAGAATGACTACCTCTGTTTATGTTACTAGAATATGAAGTTGTTTATGCCAACAAATTTTAGGCAGATTTGTTATTTTGCACTTGAAGTTAGTAGCATCAATACAGGCTTTTGGTATTTATTCCATCACTCTAAAGAAATATGATAGCAAATTACCTTTTGCCAGAACCACCTCACCAGACAACACAGATACGTAATTCTGGCAACACGACTATACTCTTCAATGAGATATTCACAATATTCTCAACAACAAAGTTGTGGGTGCCAAAGCGAAGAGAATTCACACATCTAGACATCTTTTTCATCCCCTTTACTCCCTCAGCAAAGCACTAACTTTACCTCCCTGAATACTAACACATGAAAAATGCATGTAACACCACAATTAACTAACCTAGAAGCAGGAAAACACCATGTTTTATGGAATGCTATCAAATAACAACATAAATGCTAGTATTTGCTACTTAGCCCATATAATTAATAATGATGTAAAACAGGCATATTAATACTACAAGGCATCAGTATTACAAGCTGCAAGCTCTGTAAAACCCTGAATGCCTTAGGTGTTATTGATGAAGAATGTTTAGATGCACAATTATGAATTTACACACAAATACAGATTTCCATGTCCTACATGCATCTTTTACCTGACAAAACATTCCTGGTTTAGGTAATCTTTTAAAAGAATTACTGTCAGAGGTCATGAAACATAACAAAGGATTCTGAGCGTCAGAGAAACTTCAGTTCTTGACATGGATGCTGAACACTTAAAGACAAAGAAAGGCAAACACAGAACAATTATGGTACTTATTAATCTTATTCTCTTCTGTATTTGGAAAATCTACATATTTGTTGTACAAGATGCAAGTGAACCAGGCCAACTGGAAAGGGTTTATTATCCACTGACCCCTCCCTCCAAATACTTAACCAGGAAATTTACTACCCGTATCAAGTGCCATGCATGCAAGCTTTGCAGGATCAAGTCTCAGCTAAATAGTGTTTCCTTTCAGTAGCAGCTGATTCAGCTTTCGCTAGAAAAAAAGGGCATTCTAAACATGAAGTATATGTCATGGAATGCTTGCTTCTTTCCTTGGAACCTAAACAGTGGAAATAAGTACTTTTTTTCCTGTTCTTATTTATGTATATTTTTGAAAGACATGATGCAGCTGGACCCTTCAGTGAAATGAACAGATTCTGTCCTCAACCAGTACACACAAATCAATCATTTTTGATCCAGAAAGCATAACCAAAAGCAGTGTTTTCCTTAAGCATGAAGCGTGAAGTTCCAACACTGCAATGGGAAAAAGTATAGACACTACTTGCTCTTCACACACCTTAAAACTGAGCAAAACTCAGTGCATTTGGGTGACACCAGAACACAATTGAAGACCAAGGTGACAGCGCAGCCACTGTAGAAGTGGATGAATTTGATTTCATGCAGTAAACACACAACTGCTTTCAAGATCCAGCTCACCTGGTTTTATAGTATTTATATTTTAGAAAAACCTAGGCAATGGTCAAACCAAAGTGTAACAATACACAGCCAGTTGCAAAATGAAGGGCAAATCTTACAGACCTCATGTAGGGCATAAAGCTCCTGGGTGTGAAGCAACCTCAGAAAAGGATGGGTGTTGCTTACTTAACCCAAATTCCGACTAACATCCATTTACTCTGACAGCATCTAATTAAGAAAGTGTCTTCATTTGATACTCCTTTGGCCTAAATATCTGAGATGCACAGAATTCCTCCTATTGGCTTTTAAATGAAAAATTAAATTCTTCATTTGAAACCCCTGTCCTTGCAGTTCTGAAGTAGCCACTAACCCTTTTATACACCATGAAACAGTATCATCATTTTTTCCCCCCGCTATTGTTTCCTGATCCACCACAGAACATACACTGTACTATTAAAATGCACTAGAGACAATCTACAGGAAAAATGAGAACCCAGACATGGAAAGTTAAAAACATAGAGTTTAAGTTACTTTCACAGGTTAAATTAATCTTCACTTAATGAGAGGATCACATAGCTTCAGGGACCCCATTTGAGATGGAAAATGGATATTCCTATTGACTCAGATGCTTTAAAATAGTTTCCAGGGTCTCAACTTTTGCAAACAAAACCTCTTCAATCTGAGGAAGATAAAGGACACAGAACCTTTTAATCTGAAAGATGACAAAGTGGATTATTGGTCAGTTACACTTGCCAATAGGGTGATCCATTACCATGGGCGTTCTATGGCAAGTACACGATGGCACCTTAATAGTAGCTACAGCCTTACTGGCTTACAAAAAAAACCTAAAAAGGGTTTTGCATGTGAATTGAACTTAATAGGTTTGACATGGACTAACCTTAAAGAATCCAATCCACTCAAATCCCTTTGAAGGCTGCAGCTGAATTTCATGCAAATCTGACAGAAGTAGCCAGGCTATTTGGATTTCAAGATGCTATGTCCCTTTCTTCTGCAGATCTAAAGCCAGGCAAAACAATGATACAAAACCCTCCCACAATTTCAAGGATTCCTTGTAAGATGATCCTGCGTTTATTTATTGGCCCAGGGAAGTGGCATTTGGAATTTGAAAGCACGAAGACGCTAACATCAGAAAATATATCAAAATATGAAGCCAAACTTTCATTTTGTTTTAGACATGACACTGGACTAATGTTTCACACATTTAGAAAGTCTGGCACAACACCACTAAAATGTTTACAACAGAATAATGCAAGTGAATTTCTGAAGCTCAAATCTATCACTGATGACTTTTATCTTTTCTAAACATAATTCCATTTTAGCAATAAATAACCCACCATTGTCTAAACCTTCTGGTGGTCATTTTGAAATACAAGCAAGCAACTTTATAATAAACCTATTTGTTTTTTCAAGGCCACTGTAATATTATGAAATTTTTTTTGCTCATCCCCATTAAAAATATCTGAAAAGATTTCAGTGTTCTGCGTACATTTATGGAGGCAGAAAGCATATATATGCATTTGCCTGTGTAATAACATGTACACTGACAGCTGGAAAATTATTTGTTTGGTGACTGGATTTAATCTTCACCTGATAAATTTAAGAGGAAAATGGAATGCATTTGTCAACTGCTTTTGCTCTTATGACTAAAAATGTAACTTAACTATAACCAAATCAAAACCACACAATGTGTGTAAAGCACCTACTATGCAAAGCAGTTATAAATCTTGGCTAACAAAGGGCACGGAAAGCCCTTAAAGGAAATATTTTATTTCTGCTAAATTAATACCTAAAAGCATTACATTTCATCAGTTTCACTTAGGTTTAAAATCCCCAAAGATTCTCCTCCTGAAACTAGCTATATTTTATGTGCAAACCAGGCTGAGAGCTATCTAAATCTAGATAAAACTCATTGGCTTGTAATCTTCACAATGATCTATACATCTAAATTTATATGCAAATCAAATGCTCTCAAGCATTAACACATTCCAAAGCATCTAGGACTAAAGAGAGTGCTTTCTCCTCACATCCCACCCCCCTTTCCTTTGCTCCTCTCCCCCTCTCTTTATTTACACTAGCTACCTAAATAATTCACATTGCCTTCTTTTCAGCCCGAATGTTCTTCTGTGGAAGCCCGCAATGAGCTATTGCAGTAACCAGATGGACACATGAATGCAGCAGGTGGGACAGATGGCAGACCGCCCTGTCTGACGCTGCCTGCCTCAGCCTGGCCTGCCTTTCCCTTCCAGGTACATTAGCATCAGTGCAGAAGAAAGCAGTATGCAGAGCGAAGAAACAAAAAAAACCAAACCACCCTTTACATACAATACAATACGAATTAGTTAAATAAGTGACCAGATGCTTATTTGCTTTTCAACCCAAAATGCAATTTACTTAAGAGCATGTAAGAAGCATTTCTCTCTCTTCGCTTAAAGAAGGAAAGTTCATCTTGAGTCTCCAGCAAACTCTGAGTGGTGTGCATAAAACAATAAATTACTTCATAAACATTTTGATTCAGTTTCCAAATGCCTCTACCCTTTCGCAGGTAACTGTTCTATTTTTTTATGTATAAATCTATGTGTCTTCTGGTACCTGGTCAGTGTTTTTAGATGAAGATCCCCAATTTCCATCTGTATAGTATGTTCCTTGACTGAATTTCTTCTGCTTCCTATTTGAGGAGATCTATAAAACTAACAGTTTATTACAAAAGATTTTATATTTTTAGGGAAAACACCAACAAAAGCTGAATCTTTCTTCGACTGCAAAAAAATAACATTTTAATATGTAGCTTTCCTCTCTGGAACGCTGGGCAACACACAGTAAGAAAAAGCTGTAATGGGTTTTCAGCAAGAACACACTTGACATACCTGTGGTACAACGGCATCAGTGTCACTGTACCATAGAAGTTACTCTTTTTATCTACAATGTATTGCTGTCCAAAAGAGCAGAAGTGATTAACTTCACACTCTTCTCAAACAGCAGGCAACTGATTCAGCGTATTAATTGAAAACACTGCTTCAAGGGCAATTTATAAAAATCACATTGAAAAGAGGTATTAAATGTACACAGTCAGTTAGATACTCGATGCAATACTATACTGTCTAGATTTGTTTCTCTTCTCTCACTCCTTGTGCTATGCCAACAACAGCAGCCTGCGTTGCTTCCTGCCCTGTCCATCTCCCCTTCACAGCGCTTTTCACTCTACCTCCTCTCTATTAAAGGCACCTTCTCTGAGCTGACACGGAGGAAACCACCCACCGCTCCCTCAAACAGGTACATTTGTGCTGATCTAAATAAAATGACCCATATTTCCTTCTTAGCCTGAAGTTGTGACTTTTATTGTAAATGAAAAATACAAAACCACACAGATTTTACAAACCCACCTGCCAGACTAACAAGTATGATTTGCCCTTTTCTGCATCTTTCATGAATTGCTCACATTTGTAGTCACCAAAGCTCTCAAATAGGAACTACCTACATAGCTACACCACAGTATGATGACTTGGGGCCTCTATGTACTACCATAGCAGAAATACTAAGTAATAACAGGGTAAATCATATGGAATCAATTTGCAATTATGTTCAACTACTGAGTCAAAACAGCTTTTCTTTTTTAATCAGAATGAGCAATTACATGATGTTGAAGGTAAAAGAAAAAGTGTAAGTCAGGCCATGTCTTCTCTCTCCAAGCATACTGGTATAACTCGAACAAAACCTTACTGTAAATAAACCGGCATGGGCAAATGAGGACTGGTCAAAACCAGCAACTAAAGCCTGAAACAAACAGGAACTTTCCTCTTCAGGGATTTAAACATGCTCAGTAGGGACTCAGATAATAATAAACATAATAATACAGCACCTAGTTTCATCTGGCCCAGGGAGAAGACATGGCACTATTATGAAAGAAGTTCATTCTTGTTTATTTCTGACCTGGCAGGAACCAGGAATGACAGAATACCTCAAGGGACAGACTGCTTTCACAAGGTGCCCAGAGTGATTCTGGGGCCAAAGAGGTTAAGCACTTCAGATAAACTTTGGATAAGCAGCACAATTTCTGTATGCTTATGTGTCCTAACTGAAAATCCTGAACTTCATGGTCTTACATAAAAAAAGAGGAAGTAAAACAAAAAAGGTGAGTGAATCCAGGGATCATATACGCAAACGGACAAAACTATGCAATAGATTTTGGTACCAGCAACTTCTAGAAATGCTGAACTATGCACTACCAGCTCCAGAAGAGTTTCAAAGTATAGCAGCTAGTTTACACCATCTCAGAGAGAAGTAAAAAGCAAAACACTTTACAGTCAGGTTACAAATGCTATCACAACAAGCCATGATTTCATTACGATGATATAAGCTATTTTCTCAACAACAATAAATGAACAGAACTCTGAACACACAGGGAACACCCTCTTTAAAAATAAACCTCTGATCCACTGCCAGGTTGTCACAACAGGAACACACACACACACACTATTGGAGCTGCAGTGACAGAACCAAACTGAGATTCAAACAGTGTGTTATATTGTGGAGATTGAAGACACGGACTCTAGCAGGGGTTGATGTAGGTGCAAAGGGTTTTGGGCTCGGTCAGAACATTCTGGGATCAGCCAAAACCCTTTACACCCACATTATATTATATGGGTAAGCTTGTTTCACTACTGATGGTAAGTTAGTACAATGAAAAATGAGTCCTGTTTCCAGTAGCGAAACCCATAGCTGAAACTGGTCATGTATATTCTTAGCATTTTAATTATTTGTGTATGTAACTGTATGTGTGGAAAAAAAATAGGGGAAGAGAGCATGAAATCAGTGTAAGGCCACAAGAATGTTACCAAGTTCTTTCCAGTTTGGGCATATTTTCACAGTTTAGGCATTATTTTTAATTAATTGGCGTTAATGGATTTAGTGAATCCACCAATTAATAACGTGATGTGATTATTCAAGGTATTTTAGAAACTATATAAATTCTTGAACTATTTTTTGCTCACAAACCTGTTCAATTCTTTTTAACTTTAAATGCAAACTTTGAATGCAATCTCGTGTAATGCTTGCCATTGCTTTGTGGACACCGTGCAAAAGCAAAAACCCTCACCATCTGACACTCACAATATCCCCACAAAAATCAGACCTGTATCTCTAAAGAGGAGCATAGGGACATTTTGACAGCAAAAGGAGCTCGGCTGCACAGGTGGCTGCAGAGACAGGAACTGGACCTTACAAATGCAGCTATTGTTCATAAAGGCATTTCAATAGCAAAATTATGCATAGCTGAACTCCTACCTACGATCTGGTAATTTGTGAGGAGTTGCTGCTGAATGGCAAGAAAAATCCCACAGCCAAAAAGCAAAACAACTTTATTCTGTTCTACAAGGAAAGTAACTGTCAATCCCAATCCCATGAGAGCATCACAGCAAAGACGACATAATTATAGTTAAATCAAACTTGATATAAGCACCATGAAGTTAATTTTTAAAAAGATCAGATTTGCATGTGAGCTCTGTGAACAGAAAATCCAATGACTTTTCCTAGGGCTGAGATTGTAAACGAGCTGTGTTTTTGTGGGGTTGGGGTTTTGGTTTGGGGGGGGATTCGGGGAAGGGGAATTTGTTGGGTTTGTTGTTGTTGGGTGTGTGTTTGGTTTTGTTTGGGGTTTTTTTTTCCTTGTTTAGGCTGTTTTAAAATCTAACCACATCTATTGTATAAATGCAGCCTGACAGATACTAACCTTTATTTCAAAGTCTCATCCAAGAAATGGAACAGGAGGACGGGGTGGGAAACCAAACCAGTAAAACAAATCCTCATGTTAGCATAAATACACACAATATGTATGAAAATTATGACAACTTAAACACATCTTTACTTAAAACATGAACATTTCAAACATGAAAATTTTTCCAGTCAGATAATACACTAATAAATGCAGAGAAATGGAAGTAGCATATAAACAATCCTAACATATAACAAGAAGTAAATTCTGCTTCCACTGCAAATGTATCCCACTTACTTTTAATATCGAGCAGTAAGCAAGAGCAGACATTGATGTTGAATGTAACAGATACAATAAACACATGGCATTAAAAGCTCCCAAATACGCAAATGCGAAGGAATGAAAAAGCTCCTTTGCCAAAGAAATGTGTACAGAAGAAATAAGCAGACATTAAACCCTAAATCGTAACAGTGTAATTTCAAAAAGACAATACATTCTATCTGCTCTGCTATGTCAGTGACCAAACAAATTAAACACTAAACGCTGACATTTCATCCTCCTTTCCCTCTGCTGCAAAACCTGAAGCACTAAACTTTGTGAAAACCTTTGACCATTTGCTTCTATGCCTCTGGTTTAATAACACTCTTAAAGGAGGAAGAAGTGTCTTTAAAAATCTCAACTCTTGCGCTTATTCCTCTGCAGCTGAGCAGAGCCATTTACATAGTCCACTGAACACTGTTTAGCAAACACCACGAGAGTGCTTCTATCTTACTGCCCTTGTAAAAGCGAGGCAGGGGTTCTGTTTTTAGTGCACACTCTGGTTCGGCCCTAATCCTGTTTTATGTTGCTCACACCTGCTGCTGACCAGCAGCCTGCTGATGGGTTGTGGTTTGCGCTGCTCTGAGACTACCCTCACCGGCTCCAACAAAACCCCAGACACTAAAGTGGAAAATAAACCTCAACTGCTATGCAGGAACCATACAAGGGAAGGACTGACACGCATGCCTTGTTTTCCTTACTCTGCTACTCCTGACTCAACATCAGGGTTTAAGTGCAATGCTGATATTCAGTCCTTTTGCCCAGGAGTTCTCCAGATAGCAAATCTTAAAGACAAATGTCACAGACGCAACCTTTATAAATATATGCTGTGTAACTCACCTTTTCCTTTGTGCCTAAGAAAATAATAGGCTTTGCTCTAAAGGAAGCACTGAATGTTGATAAAGCATCTTTTTGTGAGCATTTACAGAAACAGGCTGTTGCAAATTTACAATAAACTTCAACATGTTTGCACATGAAACTTAGATATTACTGTTCTAGAAAACAGCGGGTTTGTGGTTTTTGGGGGGTTTGTTTTTAATCACAATGCTGACCTACACGTTCAAGCAAAAAAAAAAAACAAAACCAGCCATAAAGTCAGATCTTGCCTCCCATTGATCTCAGCAGTAAAACACACCAATGGCTTCATTAGTACAGAAGATTGAATGCGTTACCAAAGACAGAAAGGTAATCTGTGATAAAAGGAATAGGTCTGGAGTTACATAATGCTCATATCCAGAGAGAGTAAGAAAATCAAGGATAGGAAAACGAGCGACAAACTCCTTTGCTTCGCAAACACATTGATGCATACTGCATTGAGATCACAGAAATGACATGCAACTTTACTGATTCAGACACTCAGATGTAGGCACTGTTATCGACAGCAAAGTTTTGCACTAGAAAAGTCTCTAAAACGGAGGGTAGGACATACAACTTTTCACACCTACTTTAATGTACTCTTTATATGCCTAGAACAGCACAAAGGAACATCAGAATTACTTGGAAAGTGAACTTTCTCCATTATCTTGTTACACCATCCCAGCCTATTTCTTTCAACAAAAGAGAAAGTAGAAAAATGTTTTCTGTCCAAGAACCAACTCTCTGTATCTCTTAAAAGTTGTATGAACCTGTTCATAAATAAAAGGTTGGTTGGAGGCCAGTCAAGGCAATTCTCCATCTATTAAAGTTTATTTTGCATCTCATAGGGAAAGACATGCTGAATGACCACAACCATCCTTTGTGACTTTTTGATTCTGCATGGAACACCAAGTTGTTTTTGCCTATATAGGAAGATAATACGCGTCCAGTAGACATTGGTACTCTACATTACAGCTTGTCATCCCAAACCCATCAGCAGAAACAAATCAAGACCAATCAATCTTTATGTAAATTCAGCATTTCAAGCTTTCTTGCAATTCAGATGTAAAACCAAGGGAAAAAAAGGGGTCAGTCTCACTTTGTCTTACCATCTCCATCTGAAGGATTTCTATCTCCCTTTTAGTCAACACAAAACCAAACTGACACAATGCCAGCACTGCTTTTAAGCTCACACAGAAAATATTATGGGGTAATCTTAGTACTTCCTGGTCACACTCCCTTAGGCAACTCTATACTGGTGCAAATGTCACATCCTGGCGGTGAATCCTTAAACACAAGCTCCATTTCTCCATTGTTTCCTTTTAAAATACTACCAAATCATTCATTTTTAAAATCAATTACAGGGAATGATCCAAAATCTACTAAAATGAATGGCATTCGTCCCATGTAATTTTAAATCCAGCCACCATCAGTAAAAGGGAAAGAGATCTTAAGATGGATGTTAAGAGCACAGCAGAAAGCTGTCCTTCATACCTTGGAAAATCTCTCTTAAATTATCTAACAACAGTACCCAAACCCCACAGTAATTTTGTCAAACAGCTGCATCTGCAGCATTCCTGTTCCAGCATTACCTAACACACAAGAATCACACGTTTTTAACAATCAGGAGGAAAAAAAGCAGAAGGATGAGGAAGCAAAAGTCCCACCCCACTCATCCATCAACTGTACATCCAGGCCACTGCTCCTCAGAAATTTATATATGCTACAAAGACATAAAAAGACATAAAAAGCTCTCAGAAATAAAAATGCTCCAGAAGCCAGATTTTGATATTGCCAGATGGGTTTTTTGCCAGATTCTAAAGTTGACTTAAATGCCAGGATACTTCGTTTCAAAAGTGGCAGCAGCTTACATATTGTCTAAGTGTTAGTACAGAAGTGTATTGCTGATTCCAAAGCCAGGCTATCATCATCTGTGGGGGAGAATAAAATAAATAAAGAAAGAAGAATTGGCATTCCCTACCAACCTCGCTACCTGCTGCCTTCGAGCGCTCTTTTCAGGTATGGCCTCCACAAAAAATAAAACACAGTTAAGACTACTTTAGTTTGATTATAGTGCTTTCCTCAGGCAGGAATTTTTATTTCTGTTTGAATCTTTAAACCATTACATTTTCAGTGATGCATTTTTATATTTTCAGTTGACATCTTCATAGAAGAATGAAACCTTTGAGTAACAGCTTTAAAGCATGAAGGTTTCCTGCAGGATGTACTTAAATTATTTTACACCCAAATGAAGCCAGTTGTTTTTAGCTAAAACTTAATAAACCTTAAATCAATGACCTTTCCTTTACTGAATGCCTGCACTTGGGAAAGTTAACTTTCCCAAGAAACATATTTTGGTGAGTAAATGCCAAACAAAGGACTATTTAAATCTGAACATTTTCTCAATTTATAGCTTGTGAACATTCAGTTCCTAAATACCCAACTGCTGCCTAATGTACGGAACAGCAGTGCCTTGGTTTAATAACATACCATTGATTTCACAGTGTCACAGTGATCTCATTGGCAGCAATCAATAATCATCCAAAATCAATCAAATCTGCTCTAGCACTATCATTCATCAAATTTGAATATCCCAAAATTAATTGTAGGCACGTGAAAGAAAAAGAACTTGGAATTCTAAAAAGATACAAAAAAATCATAATCAGCAAACTTTGAGAAGATAATAGTGTATCCGAGCATGCTTCATGCCTGCTGGGGGAAGTTAATGATGAATCATGCCTCGCCTTCCCAGCAAAGAATCCAAGATGTATTCTTTTTTAAACACAACAATACACAGCAACTGGAGGCAGAGGACATACTAGTAAGTGATCAAACAGGACTTTATGAACAGCTATGTTATGTGCTGAATACCAAATGCGTTATCAGCATATTAATGCACAAGCATGTTACATTATGAAGAACTGCACGTTGTAAGTTAGGCGCTGCACTTCACAGAGTAAGAGAGGATAAAATTACTGAATTTTTGTACCAAAAGCATGAACAGATGTAGCCACTTATCAAAAGAGCTGCTATTGTTTTCGGGAACTCCTCTCTCAACATATTCACCTGTAATTTTGTAAAGGTAATACACCCTTTCATTCATTACAGGCTACTCAAAAGCACCCTGCTATTTAATTTAAATGGAAAAAAGGCCCAAAGTATCTAAAACATTTACTTTTGCTAATGCAAAAGCACTGGCATTTTACTCCATTCCTGATAAACCGATGCCGATGGATGTGACTATTCTTTTCTTATTCAAAGCATATCAGTAGTTCAAAAGCACTCTCAATCTCATCAGGTGTATGAACATCACAGTTACTAAAAACAGTTTGTACTGCTCCTCTTTTTCTGCCAGGCTATCAGATAAACCCAACTAACTAACTATTTACACACAATCAAACATAAGCTGTGTCTTCAATATACTGTGGGCTGTTCCTGGCATGCTATATTGTCTGCTTGACATTAGTTGTAAACAAAAACAGTATCAGTGAATTAACTTAAAACAAAAATACAGTCACTCAACAGCACCGGAACACAAAAGGGATGTGGGGAGAGAAGAAATTAAAAAGGAGGGGAAAAAAGAAACAGAAGAATTTTGTGAAGTAAGAATAGTCACTTCCATCTCAGTATTTCACCAGGTGCTACCTGAGAAAAGAGCACAGAAGCAGTAGGATTCAAATGCATTCAAAACATACTGACACAGAATGTAAGAGCAGAGAAATAATCTCTATTTGCTTTTTTGTTTCTTTAATTCTCCTGTCTTCTAGGAACTGCCTCTGATTTTCAAAGGGCAAAAAAAGGAATTAAAGAAAAAAGGAAAGAAAAGAAAACAGAAGAATAGTTACAGTGTCTGAAGGCATTTAAATGACTTTATTGTTTTTGCCTGGAACATGACATGACCATGATGTCTCATGATCAACCTCCCTCTGCCATTAAGATTTAAAGACTCATCACAAACCCAAAACCCTCCTCCCTCTCTTCAAACAAGCCTCTCAGCAACTCTCCCTTTTCATTCAGCGTCTCAGACGCTGGATTTTCAGTGCTAACTACTGAGAAATATGAAAAGACCTACTACTTCGGAAGGGCCACGGCTCTGAGGCTTTTGCTTACTGCACAGCCATAGGAAACACACGCAGCATATCTCCCTCCATGCTTCTCAATGACAGCTACAACGCAGTATTTAAAGAGTTAAACATTAACCTGGCTGTGCTAAAGAAAAAGTTCCTGAACACTGGGAGAAAATCCAGAGTTCCAGGTCTTGGTTAATTACAGCCTCCTTTAGAAGCTGAAGCTCCGGTCCTCTGCATGGAGCGCTCCCTTCCCACTCCCACACCCCCTCA